>WNMW01000077.1:569273-572847 GCA_009819605.1 Sterna hirundo
GGTTAGGGTTAGGGTTAGGGTTAGGGTTAGGGTTAGGGTTAGGGTTAGGGTTAGGGTTAGGGTTAGGGTTAGGGTTAGGGTTAGGGTTAGGGTTAGGGTTAGGGTTAGGGTTAGGGTTAGGGTTAGGGTTAGGGTTAGGGTTAGGGTTAGGGTTAGGGTTAGGGTTAGGGTTAGGGTTAGGGTTAGGGTTAGGGTTAGGGTTAGGGTTAGGGTTAGGGTTAGGGTTAGGGTTAGGGTTAGGGTTAGGGTTAGGGTTAGGGTTAGGGTTAGGGTTAGGGTTAGGGTTAGGGTTAGGGTTAGGGTTAGGGTTAGGGTTAGGGTTAGGGTTAGGGTTAGGGTTAGGGTTAGGGTTAGGGTTAGGGTTAGGGTTAGGGTTAGGGTTAGGGTTAGGGTTAGGGTTAGGGTTAGGGTTAGGGTTAGGGTTAGGGTTAGGGTTAGGGTTAGGGTTAGGGTTAGGGTTAGGGTTAGGGTTAGGGTTAGGGTTAGGGTTAGGGTTAGGGTTAGGGTTAGGGTTAGGGTTAGGGTTAGGGTTAGGGTTAGGGTTAGGGTTAGGGTTAGGGTTAGGGTTAGGGTTAGGGTTAGGGTTAGGGTTAGGGTTAGGGTTAGGGTTAGGGTTAGGGTTAGGGTTAGGGTTAGGGTTAGGGTTAGGGTTAGGGTTAGGGTTAGGGTTAGGGTTAGGGTTAGGGTTAGGGTTAGGGTTAGGGTTAGGGTTAGGGTTAGGGTTAGGGTTAGGGTTAGGGTTAGGGTTAGGGTTAGGGTTAGGGTTAGGGTTAGGGTTAGGGTTAGGGTTAGGGTTAGGGTTAGGGTTAGGGTTAGGGTTAGGGTTAGGGTTAGGGTTAGGGTTAGGGTTAGGGTTAGGGTTAGGGTTAGGGTTAGGGTTAGGGTTAGGGTTAGGGTTAGGGTTAGGGTTAGGGTTAGGGTTAGGGTTAGGGTTAGGGTTAGGGTTAGGGTTAGGGTTAGGGTTAGGGTTAGGGTTAGGGTTAGGGTTAGGGTTAGGGTTAGGGTTAGGGTTAGGGTTAGGGTTAGGGTTAGGGTTAGGGTTAGGGTTAGGGTTAGGGTTAGGGTTAGGGTTAGGGTTAGGGTTAGGGTTAGGGTTAGGGTTAGGGTTAGGGTTAGGGTTAGGGTTAGGGTTAGGGTTAGGGTTAGGGTTAGGGTTAGGGTTAGGGTTAGGGTTAGGGTTAGGGTTAGGGTTAGGGTTAGGGTTAGGGTTAGGGTTAGGGTTAGGGTTAGGGTTAGGGTTAGGGTTAGGGTTAGGGTTAGGGTTAGGGTTAGGGTTAGGGTTAGGGTTAGGGTTAGGGTTAGGGTTAGGGTTAGGGTTAGGGTTAGGGTTAGGGTTAGGGTTAGGGTTAGGGTTAGGGTTAGGGTTAGGGTTAGGGTTAGGGTTAGGGTTAGGGTTAGGGTTAGGGTTAGGGTTAGGGTTAGGGTTAGGGTTAGGGTTAGGGTTAGGGTTAGGGTTAGGGTTAGGGTTAGGGTTAGGGTTAGGGTTAGGGTTAGGGTTAGGGTTAGGGTTAGGGTTAGGGTTAGGGTTAGGGTTAGGGTTAGGGTTAGGGTTAGGGTTAGGGTTAGGGTTAGGGTTAGGGTTAGGGTTAGGGTTAGGGTTAGGGTTAGGGTTAGGGTTAGGGTTAGGGTTAGGGTTAGGGTTAGGGTTAGGGTTAGGGTTAGGGTTAGGGTTAGGGTTAGGGTTAGGGTTAGGGTTAGGGTTAGGGTTAGGGTTAGGGTTAGGGTTAGGGTTAGGGTTAGGGTTAGGGTTAGGGTTAGGGTTAGGGTTAGGGTTAGGGTTAGGGTTAGGGTTAGGGTTAGGGTTAGGGTTAGGGTTAGGGTTAGGGTTAGGGTTAGGGTTAGGGTTAGGGTTAGGGTTAGGGTTAGGGTTAGGGTTAGGGTTAGGGTTAGGGTTAGGGTTAGGGTTAGGGTTAGGGTTAGGGTTAGGGTTAGGGTTAGGGTTAGGGTTAGGGTTAGGGTTAGGGTTAGGGTTAGGGTTAGGGTTAGGGTTAGGGTTAGGGTTAGGGTTAGGGTTAGGGTTAGGGTTAGGGTTAGGGTTAGGGTTAGGGTTAGGGTTAGGGTTAGGGTTAGGGTTAGGGTTAGGGTTAGGGTTAGGGTTAGGGTTAGGGTTAGGGTTAGGGTTAGGGTTAGGGTTAGGGTTAGGGTTAGGGTTAGGGTTAGGGTTAGGGTTAGGGTTAGGGTTAGGGTTAGGGTTAGGGTTAGGGTTAGGGTTAGGGTTAGGGTTAGGGTTAGGGTTAGGGTTAGGGTTAGGGTTAGGGTTAGGGTTAGGGTTAGGGTTAGGGTTAGGGTTAGGGTTAGGGTTAGGGTTAGGGTTAGGGTTAGGGTTAGGGTTAGGGTTAGGGTTAGGGTTAGGGTTAGGGTTAGGGTTAGGGTTAGGGTTAGGGTTAGGGTTAGGGTTAGGGTTAGGGTTAGGGTTAGGGTTAGGGTTAGGGTTAGGGTTAGGGTTAGGGTTAGGGTTAGGGTTAGGGTTAGGGTTAGGGTTAGGGTTAGGGTTAGGGTTAGGGTTAGGGTTAGGGTTAGGGTTAGGGTTAGGGTTAGGGTTAGGGTTAGGGTTAGGGTTAGGGTTAGGGTTAGGGTTAGGGTTAGGGTTAGGGTTAGGGTTAGGGTTAGGGTTAGGGTTAGGGTTAGGGTTAGGGTTAGGGTTAGGGTTAGGGTTAGGGTTAGGGTTAGGGTTAGGGTTAGGGTTAGGGTTAGGGTTAGGGTTAGGGTTAGGGTTAGGGTTAGGGTTAGGGTTAGGGTTAGGGTTAGGGTTAGGGTTAGGGTTAGGGTTAGGGTTAGGGTTAGGGTTAGGGTTAGGGTTAGGGTTAGGGTTAGGGTTAGGGTTAGGGTTAGGGTTAGGGTTAGGGTTAGGGTTAGGGTTAGGGTTAGGGTTAGGGTTAGGGTTAGGGTTAGGGTTAGGGTTAGGGTTAGGGTTAGGGTTAGGGTTAGGGTTAGGGTTAGGGTTAGGGTTAGGGTTAGGGTTAGGGTTAGGGTTAGGGTTAGGGTTAGGGTTAGGGTTAGGGTTAGGGTTAGGGTTAGGGTTAGGGTTAGGGTTAGGGTTAGGGTTAGGGTTAGGGTTAGGGTTAGGGTTAGGGTTAGGGTTAGGGTTAGGGTTAGGGTTAGGGTTAGGGTTAGGGTTAGGGTTAGGGTTAGGGTTAGGGTTAGGGTTAGGGTTAGGGTTAGGGTTAGGGTTAGGGTTAGGGTTAGGGTTAGGGTTAGGGTTAGGGTTAGGGTTAGGGTTAGGGTTAGGGTTAGGGTTAGGGTTAGGGTTAGGGTTAGGGTTAGGGTAGGGTTAGGGTTAGGGTTAGGGTTAGGGTTAGGGTTAGGGTTAGGGTTAGGGTTAGGGTTAGGGTTAGGGTTAGGGTTAGGGTTAGGGTTAGGGTTAGGGTTAGGGTTAGGGTTAGGGTTAGGGTTAGGGTTAGGGTTAGGGTTAGGGTTAGGGTTAGGGTTAGGGTTAGGGTTAGGGTTAGGGTTAGGGTTAGGGTTAGGGTTAGGGTTAGGGTTAGGGTTAGGGTTAGGGTTAGGGTTAGGGTTAGGGTTAGGGTTAGGGTTAGGGTTAGGGTTAGGGTTAGGGTTAGGGTTAGGGTTAGGTTAG
>WNMW01000078.1:0-102320 GCA_009819605.1 Sterna hirundo
CAATCGCCGCAAGCGAAGGGCCGTTCGCCGGTGTGGATGCGGCGGTGTTGGGTGAGGTTGGAACCGCGGCTGAAGCTCTTGCCGCAATCGCCGCACCGGTGAGGCCGTTCCCCGCTGTGGGTTTTCCGGTGTTTGGCTAAAGCGGAACGTTGGGCGAAGCTCTTCCCGCATTCCGGGCAGCGGTGAGGAGCCGCCGAAGCCTCCGTTGGAGGCGGTCGAGGACGGGTGCGGGGTTGGGCGGGCGGACCGGGTCCGCCGGCGTGGGTCCGGCGATGCCGGTCGAGGTGGGAACTGACGCTGAAGCGTTTGCCGCAGTCGCCGCAAGGGTAAGGCCGTTCGCCGGTGTGTACGCGCCGGTGGCGTTCCAAGTCGGAACGTTGGATGAAGCCCTTGCCGCAGTCGCCGCAGCGGTGAGGCCGTTCGCCGGTGTGGATGCGGCGGTGTTGGGCGAGGTTGGAACCGCGGCTGAAGCCTTTGCCACAGTCGCCGCACCGGTGCGGCTTCTCCCCGCCCCGTTCCGCTTGCCTGGCTCTCCCCGCTTGCCGACACCGGCGCCCGCATTCCGAGCAACGCCGGGGTTTCGCCGGGCTCGTCGACCGGTTCCGCGTCCCGCATTCGGCGCAACCGCCCTGGGCTGCCGCCGGCGCCACCGCGACGCCCTTCTTGCCCCCGTTCCCTTTACCGGCGGCCGGGGGGTCGCCCGCCTGGCCCCCGCTTTGGCGCTCATCGGCGTCCTCCGGCGGCGTCTCTTCGTCGTCCCGCGGTGCCGAATCCTCCTCCGTCCCACTCCCGGCACCGGCGCCTGCACCGCAGGGAGAAACCGTGAGCCCCTCCCAGCACAACGCCTCCCCCCAAATTAATTTTAACCACGCATCCCACCCCCCTCACCCCCCTTCAAGTTGGGAGAAATGGATTTCGGGAAGATCTTTGACGTGGTGCCCCCCGTAACGTCCTCCTCGCTAAGTTGGTGAGATGCGGAGTTGATGGAAGGACCGTTGGGTGGATGGTGGCATCCGGAGAGTCGTGGTCAACGGTTCCATGGCCAGATGGAGACCAGTGAGGGGTGGTGTCCCTCAGGGTCCATAGTGGGACCAGTACTGGTCCATGCCTTCATCAAGGACACGTGCCGCCATCGTCCCGTCAACATGGTCCTCCACAAGGTCCTTCTCTCTCAGTTGGGTGGAGTTGATGGAACGACCGTTGGGTGGATGAGGAACTGGGTGGATGGTGGCATCCAGAGAGTCGTGGTCAACGTCTCCATGTCCAGCTGGAGACCAGTGAGGGGTGGTGGCCCTCAGGGGTCCATACTGGGACCGGTACTGGTCCATGCCTTCATCAACCATGATGGTGGGGTCTAGGACACCCTCAGCAAATTTGGAGGTGACCCCAAGCCGAGGGGGGTGGTTGATAGCTCGGAGGGACAGGAACCACCCAGAGGGACTGGGACGGGCTGGAGATGTGGGGCCACGTGACACCCTCCCACGCCCCCCCCCCCCCAAAAAAGCACCGAACCCCCAAACCCGCCCCCACCCCATTTCCCATGGGATGGTCCCAAGCTGGACGGGTCTCATGGAAAGTCTTGAGGGTAGTCTTGGGATGTTCTCCCCCCACCCCCCCACCAAATTTACCTCCATCTTTGGGGGTTTTCTTGCGATTCCGACGTTTCCCCCCCTGCCCCTGCTCCCGCACCAGCTCCCGCAGCATCTTCTCCACCTGGGTCCTGCCGGCCGTTTGCAGGATCAGGCCCAACTGGCGGCGTAAATCGGGGTTGACCCCCCCATCGCTGGAGCCGGCCCCCGCCGAGGGTTGGATCTGGGTGGGCTCTGGTTGACCTTGTTCCCCCTCCGCTTCCACGCCTGGAAAAAAACCCACCCTTAGATCCCACCAAAAACCCAAGGAATTCTTCCCGATTTGGGGGGCGGGGGGGTGTCACCCCTAAAATCCCACAGAATTCACCCAAATTTGAGGGGTCCTCCATTCACCCCAAGTTGGGGAGACCTTAAAACCTAAAGGATTCGCCCCAATTTGGGGGGTCGCCCCCAAAATCCCACGGAATTCGGTCAAGGGTGGGAGGTCTCCAGTTCAGCCCGGTTTGGGGGAACCTCAAAACCCAAGGAATTCACCCCAATTTGGGGCGTCCGCAAAAATCATAAAGAATTCCACCAAGTTTGGGGAGGTCCCCAGTTCACCCCCCGTTTGGGGGGTCCCCAAAACCTAAGGAATATACTCAAACTTCAGGGGGTCACCCAAATTTGGGGATTCCCAAAAAAACTAAGGGATTCACCCAAAAGTCTACGGAATTTACACAAATGTGGAGGTCCCCAAAACCCTAAAAAATTGACCCAAGTTTGGGAGGTCCCCAAAAATCCCAAGGAATTCAGCCAAGTTTGGGACGTCCCCAATTCCCCCAAAATTTGGGGATCGGCCAAAACCCTAAAGGAATTCCCCCAAAGTTGGGCTTTTCCCCCCAAACCCAAGGAATTCATCCAAATTCGGAGGTCCCCAAAACCCAAGGAATTCACCCCAATTTGCGGAGGGTCCTGAAAAAATCCCAAAGGAATTCAGCCAAGTTTGGGAGGTCCCCAATTCCCCCGAATCTGGGGAATCCCCCAAACCCAAGGAACTCACCCAAATTTGGGGATTCCCAAAAAAAAAAAAACCAAAGAACTAAGGGATTCACCCAAATTCCGGAAATCCCCCCCCAAATCTACAGAATTTACCCCAATTTGGAGGCCCCCCCAAAAACCAAAGGAATTCACCCCAACTTGGAGGTCCCCAAAAACCCAAGGCATTCCCCCCCCCCCAATTTTGCGCGTTCCCCCAAACCCAAGGGGTTCCCCAAAATTTGGGGATTACCCCCCCCAAAAAAAACAACCCCAGGAATTGACCCAAATTTGGGGGTCCCCCCCATCTCCCCCCCCCCCCGCCCCCCCAAAACTTACCCGACACCAGCCCCCGCCGGCGGTGGGACTCGGCGAAGGCGGTGATACGGGGCCAGCTGATGGCGATCTCCTCCGCTGCCGGGAAGAAGGGGATGGATCATCAGCCCCCTCCCCCCCCCCGGCCCCGCCAGACGCCCCGGTGATGGGCTCCATCACCCCCATTCCCCCCCCCCCCAAAACCACCCTTTTTTTTTTTTTTTTTTGGGCAAAAACGTGCCCAAACAAGCTCCCGGGGAAACTGAGGCAGCATTGGCTTACCCACTCCCCGCCCCCCCCCCCCCCCCCAACAAACCCCCACCTTGGGCGTCGGGGACCCCCAAAACGGCCCATTTTTTTTCTCCTCCTCCCCCCCCCCCCCCAACAAATTGGGACATTCCGGGGTGCCCCTTACCCAAGGAAATCACGTTCTCGTAGTTCTCCTGCATGGTGACCCCCCCCCCAAAAAAAGGGCGGGGGGGGGGGGAGGGATGTAGAGGATGGGGGGGGTGGGGGGTGTCCCCAGGTGGGGGGGGGGGGTGGGGGGGGTGGCGTCACCCCACAACCAGACGTCCGGCCCCTGCAATGGCAAAAGACACACACCCCCCCCCCCCCGCCAACGCCATTCCCGTTAGCACCCCAAAATCCCCCCTTTTCTCTATGGATGGGCTGGGGGGGGGGGGTGGTGGTGTCTATGTGGGTGTTGTGTGTCCCCCCCCCCCAACCCCTTGCTCCCCAAATTTTCCAGGGCTGTGCACCCCCACACCCTGTGCTAAAGTGTGCCCCCCCCCCCCGCCTTTTTTGGGATCCCGCCCCCCCCCGCCGCCGCCTCCCCCCCCCCAAAATTTGGGTGCTCACTCTTTGGGGTGCTCAGGGTGGGGTGGGGGGGGGGAGATGCTCATCTGCTTTTTTTGGGGTGCCCGGGGGCTGCACACACACCCCCCTTTTTGGGGTCCCCAGGGAATGGACCCCCCCCTTTTTGGGGTCCCCAGGGGATGCTCGCCCCCTCTGTGGGGGTACCCAGGGAATGGACCCCCCCCCTTTTTGGGGTGCCCAGGGGATGCACACACCCCCCCCCTCCCTCTTTGGGGGTGCCCAGGCGATGCTCGCCCCACTCTTCGGGGTACCCAGACCCCCTCCCCAGCCCCCCCCCCACCACCACCACCACCCCTGCACCCCCATCTCCCCCCCTCCCCACACGCAACCCCCCCCCCCCCTTCCATCCTCCACCCCTGCAGAATTCGGGGCCCCCAGCGAGGTTGGGGGGCGGGATATGGGGCGACCCCCCCCCCCCCCCCCCCCCCCCCCCAGTTACCTGCGGCGGGGATGGAGGTGTTGGGGGGGGGGCACAGCCCGGCTTAAAACCGTGTGTGTCCCCCCCACCCCCCCCCCGCTCCCCGAGGGGCTCCGGGGACTCTCCTCGGCGAGCACCGGTCCCGGTGGAGGCGGCTCCCGGTGTGACCCGGATACAGTGAGATCCTCCTCCTCCTCCTCCTCCTCCTCCTCCTCCTCCTCCTCCTCCTCCTTCTCCAGGGCCCTCTAGCGGCCCCCGCCTCCGCTTCACACCCCACACACCCCCCCCCCCCGCCCCTTCCATCATCATCCTCCTCATCCTCCTCGGAGCCCCGTTTCCGCCCCCCCGCCACCCCACGGGAGCTCAACCCTTATATTAGACACCGGAGAATCCCCGCAGTCGGATGGGGTAATGAGGGGGGGGTGGGGGGTGTCCTCCTGTTGCCCCCCACCCCCACCCCGCGACCCATCTGGCTGGGGGGGTGCCCCGCCAGGGAGCCTCTAAGGGGTGGGGGGTGTGGGGGGTTACTCAAATGGCGGGGGGGGGGGAAGCTGGACCCCCAAATTCATCAGCCTGCAGAGATGGGGGCAAGTGTGGCGGCCCGCCCCCTTGCCGAGGAGATGGCCAAGGAGTCGCCCAAGGAGATGGCCAAGGAGTTGCCCCAGGAGGTGCCCAAGGAATTGCCCCAGGAATCGCCCAAGGAGTTGCCCAAGGAGGTGCCCGAGGAGATACCCAAGGAATTGCCCCAGGAGGTGCCCGAGGAGTTGCCCAAGGAGATGCCCAGGATGCCCAAGAAGATGCCCAAGAAAATACCCAAGTTGTTTGTTGCCCAAGGAGATGCCCAAGGAGATGCCCAAGGAGTTACCCATGGAGATGCTCAGGATGCCCAAGGAGATGCCGAGGAGGTGCCCCAGGAGGTGCCCCAGGAGTTGCCCAAGGAGATGCCCAAGTTATACCCCAAGGAGTTGCCCAAGAAGTTGCCCAAGAAGTTGCCCAAGGAGATGCCCAGGATGCCCAAGGAGGTGCCCAAGGAGTTACCCAAGGAGATGTTCAGGATGCCCAAGGAGATGCTGAGGAGGTGCCCAAGGAGATGCCCAGGATGCCCAAGAAGATGCCCAAGAAAATACCCAAGTTGTTTGTTGCCCAAGGAGATGCCCAAGGAATTGCCCCAGGAGATGCCCAAGGAGTTGCCCAAGGAGATGCCCAGGATGCCCAAGGAGATGCTGAAGGAAATACCCAAGTTGTTTGTTGCCCAAGGAGATGCCCAAGGAATTGCCCCAGGAGATGCCCAAGGAGTTGCCCAAGGAGATGCCCAGGATGCCCAAGGAGATGCTGAAGGAAATACCCAAGTTGTTTGTTGCCCAAGGAGATGCCCAAGGAGTTGCCCAAGGATTTACCCAAGGAGATGTTCAGGATGCCCAAGGAGATGCCGAGGAGTTGCCCCAGGAGGTGCCCGAGGAGATACCCAAGGAATTGCCCAAGCAGTTGCCCAAGAGGTTGCCCAAGGAGATGCCCAGGATGCCCAAGGAGGTGCCCAAGGAGTTACCCAAGGAGATGTTCAGGATGCCCAAGGAGATGCCGAGGAGGTGCCCCAGGAGGTGCCCGAGGAGATGACCAAGGAGTTGACCAAGGAGATGCCCAAGTTATACCCCAAGGAGATGCCCAAGGAGATGCCCAAGGCATTACCCAAGGACTTGCCCCAGGAATTGCCCAAGGAGATGCCCAAGGTGTTTGTTGCCCAAGGAGATGCCCAGGTTGTAGCCCAAGAAGATACCGAAGGAGATGCCCAAGGAGATACCCAAGGAGTTGCCCCAGGAATTACCCAAGGAGTTGCCCCAGGAATTGCCCAAGGAATTGCCCAAGGAGATGCCCCAGGAATTGCCGAAGGAGTTGCCCAAGGAGATGCTGCAGGAATTGCCCAAGGGCATGCCCAAGGAGTTGCCCCAGGAGTTGCCCAAGGAGATGCCCAAGATGCCCAAGGAGATGCCCAAGGTGTTGCTCCAGGAATTGCCCCAGGAGTTACCCAAGGAGATGGCCAAGGAGATGCCCAGGACGGCCAAGGAGATGCCCAAGGAAATACCCAGGTTGTTTGTTGCCCAAGGAGTTACCCAAGGAGATGCCCAAGCAGATGCCCCAGGAATTGCTCAAGGAGTTGCCCCAGGAGATTCCCAAGGAGATGCCCAAGTCGTTGATCCCAAGCGCTGGGATCCGCAGGTCCTCCAAGGAGAAGCCGAAGCCACCGGCCGGGTTTTGAACTAGTCTATTTTTATTCACAATACAAACACAGCTCCTGCTCATCTTGGGAAGAGACGGACCAGGCAGCCGGCACGGCCGCGACCCCGAATATGCCGGGAAAACCCTGGATTTCTGTCCTGCTCCCATCCCTGAGGTTCAACCCCATGGGCTCACCTCTCGTCAGCTGAGAAACACCTGCAGGTGATGCTCCCCGTCATCTCCTGGGGGTTGCTTTCCCGTCATGGGTGGTGCCGCCACCTCCACATCATTTCTGGGTTCCCACCAGGAGCATGGTGGTTGAGCCATCAACCCAAGAGGAGCATCCCCACAAGGATTTGGGGACAAACCCTTGTCTGGGTGGTGCCACCTCCTCCCCGTCACCCATGGATTCCCACCACGAGTGTGGTGATCGATCAACCCAAGAGGAGCCATGAGTGTCTCCACGCTGGCTTGGGGACGAACCCTCCCTGGGTGGTGCCACCTCCTCCCCGTCACTGCTGGGTTCCCACCAGGAGCGTGGTGGTTGAGCCATCAACCCAAGAGGAGCCATGACATCCCCTCCCTTGTCTGGGTGGTGCCACCTCCTCTCCATCACCTATGGGTTCCCACCACAGGTGTGGTGATCAATCAACCCAAGAGAAGCCATGAGCGTCCCCGTGCTGTCTTGGGGACAAACCCTTTGTCCGGGTGGTGCCACCTCCTCCCTATCACCCATGGGTTCCCACCACGAGCATGGTGGCTGATCAACCCAAGAGGAGCCATGAGTGTCCCCACGCTGGCTTGGGGACAAACCCTCCCTTGTCTGGGTGGTGCCACCTCCTCCCCATCACCCATGGGTTCCCACCATGAGTGTGGTGGTTGATCCGTGGACCCAAGAGGAGCCATGAGTGTCCCCATGCTGGCTTGGGGACAAACCGTTGTCTGGGTGGTGCCACCTCCTCCCTATCACTGACGGGTTCCCACCAGGAGTGTGGTGATCCATCAACCCAAGAGGAGCCATGACATCCCCTCCCTTGTCTGGGTGGTGCCACCTCCTCCCCATCACCCATGGGTTCCCACCACGAGCGTGGCGATCCATCAACCCAAGAGGAGCCATGAAGCGTCCCCGCGCTGGCTTGGGGACAAACCCTCCCTTGTCCCAGCTCCTGTCCCCAACAGCCCCCAGTTCACCCCAAAGCGTTGGGTTCCTCCAGCTGCAGGTGGCTCCCGCTGAATAAATACAATAAATACATTAAATAAACCACTCCGCCGGGTCCGCACCCAAGCGTTGCCGGCGTGAAACGGCGGCGCGTGGCTGGGAACCACCAGGGGTGGACACCGGGGCTTGTTTCTTAACACCAAAACCACAACGTCGGGATATTTCGCCCCAAACGGTGTCATTTGGTAGGTGGCGTCATCACACCCCCCCGGCCAAGAGCGCGGCTCGGAGGGACCGAGGCTTTGGGTGTCGGTCAAGGCTGGGGAAGGCGGGACGGTCAAGGGACGAAGGCACCCCGGATGATTTTGGGGTGCAAGAGGTCCCTCAGAGTTTGGGAAGGAGCCGCTGGGATTTCCCGCGCCTCCAAGTCCCCTCCCCATCCCCTTCGCGCCTCCCCAGGCGCTCGCCACCGTCTCCCCGGCGCCCACGGAGGTGGTTTCTCCTGGACTACGCGTGAAAGAAGGAGCACGGTTGGGATGTCCTGATGTCTCTTGAGCAGGATTCGGTCTGATTTTCTAGTAGTAGGGGGGGGGGGGGGGGGGACACAACACCCCCCAAAATTCCTACTCGGCCCCCTCCCCGCCCCACCCAGCCCCACATCCATCCTCCCCTATCTACCCTACCTTCCTACTCTACCCTACAAAAATTACGTCCTCGGGGCCGGGGTTGGTGCCACATCACCGGCTTGGGAGCACCCATCACTCACGGGGGCCACCCAAGGCACCCCATGGCAGCGATGGGGGGGACAGGAGCCACCCGGGAGTGTGTGGGGGGGTGTGGGTGTGTGTGTCAACCCTACGTGTTCCCCCCCCCCCCCACCTCTCCCCGTCCCCCGGATTAACGAGGTGTGAGCTCGTCTGGCGGCTCCTCCGGCGGCTCTTCCTCGCCGTGGCTTCGGAGATGCCGATGAAGGTGGGAGCTGACGCCGAAGCGCCGGCCGCACTGCGGGCAAGGGAAGGGCTTCTCGCCGGCGTGCACCCGCCGGTGCTTGGCCAACGCCGAACCGTCGGCGAAGGCCTTGCCGCAATCGGGACAGGCGTGTCGGGGCCCGGCGTGAGCCCGTTGGTGCTTATGGAAGTGTAGGGTGCTGTTGAAGCTCTTCCCGCAATCGGCGCAGACGTGGGGTTGCCCCCCGGCGTGGGTACGTTGATGCCGGTAGAGGTGGGAGGTCCGGCCGAAACGTTTGCCGCAGTCCCCGCATTGGTAGGGTCGTTCGCCGGTGTGGATGCGTTGGTGGCGTTCCCAATGGGAGCTCCAGGAAAAACTCTTCCCGCAGTCGCCGCAACGATACGGTTTCTCGCCGCCCCCGTGGAGGCTACGCCGATGCTGTGCGTACTGGGCGCGGGCGCCGAAGGCTTTACCGCACTCTTCGCACCGGAAAGGACCGTCGCCTAGATGAAGGCGTTGATGTTTGACCAAAGCCGGCCCGTCGCCAAAACTTTTCCGGCACAGGGTGCACTTGTAGGGTCGTTGGCCGGTATGGGTGCGTTGGTGACGGTCAAAATGGAGGGTGCTGCCAAAGCTCCGCCCGCAGTAGGTGCAGATGTAAGAGCGACCGCCGGCGTGGGTGCGTTGGTGGCGGTAGAGGTGGGAGCTGCGGCTAAACCGCTTCCCGCATTCCGGGCACTGGTAGGGTTTCTCGCCGGTATGGACGCGTTGATGGCGGTCAAAATGGGAGCTCCAACTGAAACTCTTCCCGCAGTGATGGCACTGGAAGGGCAAGCGCCCGGTGTGCAAACGTTGGTGGGTCACCAGCTCCTTGTTCCGGCGAAAACTCTTCCCGCATTCCTCGCATTTATACGGCAAACCCCGGGGCCGGGCCGGCGGTGTCGGAGGCCCCGTTTTTTCGGCGGCGTGAGCCCGTTGATGCCGGTAGAGGTTGGAGCTGACGTTGAAGCTCTTCCCGCAATGGAGGCAGAGGAAGGGTTTCTCCCCGGTGTGGGTCCGGCGGTGTTTGCTGAAGTGGGAGCTGCAGCTGAAGCTCTTGCCGCATTCCCCGCACTCGTAACTCTTCTGCAAGACGATGATGCTCTTGAAGTTGGAGAAGGCGTTGGCTCCCGAACCCGTTTTCCCCCCGCGCCGACCTCCCGTGGCGCCGGGGGAGTCGATTTGCTGGACCACGGTCCAACGTAAGGTCTCCCGCGCCGGGCTGCGTTGACCCATTGAACCTTCTTCGGGTTGAGCCAACAAGGTGGCCGGATCCAGCTGGATGATCTCGGGGTCGCCCGTCGGCGGGGGGTCCGTCTCGGGGTCGCTCGGTGTCCCTGGGACAGCGGAGGTGGCAGATGGGGGTCAGTGCCGGTGTGGGGTGGGTTGACGGGGATGGAGAACCCCGTCCCATGGGACCTACAAGGGGGCTGGGTTGGTGTCCCCCATAACTTTGAGCTTCTCGGCACATCCTTGGTGAAGGGACTGAGGTCATTGGCTCTGTTTTTGGGGGAGGGGACGGAATCCCCCAGGATGAGGGATCTCCATCCCCATCCCAAGGATGGAGCTCCATGAGGACCTTCCTCCCCACCCTCCTCCGCACTTACCCTGCATCACCGGGGGGTCGTAGGCGTCCTCCTCCTCGTCATCCCCAAAAAGCACCGTCTGCTCCGGCTCCGCGGCCCCCCAGGGATCCATCGCCCGTTCCCACACCTCGACCGGTGACACGGGGACCCTGGAAAGCCGAGAGCACCCCGTCACCATCCTGCAGTGTCATCGTCGTCGTCCCCAAAAGCATCGCCAGGAGCTCGGTGAAGTTTTGGGGTTCAGCAGGATGGTGGGTGCAACTCCCAGAACCCGGCACGAGGAGGAGTTTTGGGGTCCTGGTTTGTGGTGTGTCCCCACGGGTGACATCGGGGCATGGGGGGGACACCAGAGGCCAGCGTGGGATGGCAGGTCCTGGTGCTTGGTGGGTGATACTGGAGGGGGTGTAGGACCACGTTGGGTGCCCCAGGGCCAATGGGAGATGGAGGGGACCCCCACCCCCCACCCCGGTCCCCCATCCCCGATGTCCACCATGGTGGGAGATGGGATGGAGGAGACCCCTTGGTCCCCCAATCCTGATCCCAACCTGGGCTGATGGAGACCCCCTGGTCCCCCATCCTCCCCATGGCCAATGTGGGATGGAGAAGACTTCCCCCGGTCCCCCATCCCCGATGTCCATGATAGTGGGATGGGATGGGATGGGATGGGATGGGATGGGATGGGATGGGATGGGATGGGGAAGACCACCTGGTCCCTGGTCCCCCATCCCCGATGTCCACCATGGTGGGATGGGATGCAGAAGACCACCTGGTCCCCCATCCCTGACGTCCACCAGGGTGGGATGGAATGGAGGAGACCCCTTGGTCCCCCAGTCCTGATCCCAACTGGGGCTGACGGACACCCCCTGGTCCCCCATCCTCCCCACGGCCAATGTGGGATGGAAAAGACCCCCCTGGTCCCCCATCCCCGATGCCCACCATGGTGGTATGGGATGGAGGAGACCACCTTGTCCCCCATCCTGGATCCCAACTGGGGCTGACGGACACCCCCCTGGCCCCCCATCCTCCCCACGGCCAATGTGGGATGGAGAAGACCCCCCCTGGTGCCCCATCCATGATCTCCACCGTGATGGGATGGGGTGGAGGAGACCCCCCCCCTCCAGTCCCCCATCCCCGCTCCCCACTGGGATGCTGTGGGATGGAGGGGACCCCCAGTTCCCAGCTCCCCCATCCCTGCTGAGGCTGATGCAGGACGGAGAAGACCCCCCCCCCCAGGCCCCACTCCCCGCCCCACTCCCCACCAGGTCTATAGGGGACGGAGGGGACTCCCCTGGCCCCACATCTCCAAGGGACACCCCCTGACCCCCAGCCCCCCTCCCCACTGGGTCTATAGGGGATGGAGTAGACACCCCCCCACCCCCCAGCCCCCCAGCCCCAAGGGACCCCCCCCTGGACCCCCAGCCCCGCTCCCCACTGGGTCTATACGGGACGGAGGGGACCCCCCAGCCCCAAAGGGACCACCCCCCCCATCCCAGCTCTATATGGGATGAAGGGGACCCCCCCAACCCGCTCCCCCCTGGGTCTATAGGGGATGGAGGGGACCCCCCCCGACACCCCAGCCCCAAGGGGAGCCCCCCAACCCCCCCTCCCAGCTCTATAAGGGATGAAAGGGACCCCCCCAGACCCCCCAGCCCTGCTCCCCCCCCCAGTCTATATGGGACAGAGGGGACCCCCCCAACCCCCCAGCCCCAAGGGGACCCCCCCGGCCCCCCATCCCCGCTCCAAACTGGGCCTATACGGGATGGAGGGGACCCCCCTGGATCTATATGGGATAGAGGGGACCCCCTCCGGGTCTATAGGGGATGAAGGGGACCCCCCCGACCCCCCATGCCCGAGGGGACCCCCCCTGGACCCCCCCATCCCCACTCCCCCCCAAGTGTCTACAGGATGGAGGGGACCCCCCCCAGATCTATATGGGATGGAGGGGACCCCCCTGGTCTATACGGGATGGAGGGGACCCCCCCGGCCCCCCATTCCCGCTCCCCCCGGGTCTATAAGGCATAGAGTGGACCCCCCCCCCCCCCCCCGGCCCCCCAGCCCTAAGGCGACCCCCCCGGCCCCCCATCCCCGCTCCCCCCCCCCCCCCCCCCCGCGTCTATAGGGGATGGAAGGGACATCCCCCCCCCCCCTTCCCCGGGTCTATAGGGGACAGAGGGGACCCCCCCAGGCCCCGCATCCCCGCTTACCCCCCCGAGTCTGTAAGGGATAGAGGGACCCCCCCGCCTCGACGTCTATAGGGGACAGAGGGGACACCCCAGGCCCCCCATCCCCGCTCCCCCCCCCCCCCCGAGTCTATAGGGAACAGAAGGGACCCCCCCCGCGTCTATAGAGGACAGAAGGGACCCCCCCCCAGGCCCCCCATCCCCGCTCCCCGCGTCCCCGTCCCTCATCCCCAGACGGGGGTTCAGAGGGGACCCCCCCCCCCTCATCCCCCCTCGTCCCCCCCCCCCATCGCCCCCCCCCCCTTTCCCCCCCCCCCACTTTCCCTTCCCCGAGCGGGGACAAAGCCGGGCGGCGCCGGGAGCATCCCGGGGGGGGGGAGGTGGGGGGGGACACACACGACACACGACACACACATCTCCGTTACCTGCCACCTCGTGGAGGGGGGGGGGAGGTTGGTTGGTTGGTTGGGGGGGGGGGACGACGGACGGACACGGACACGGCGACAAGGCGGCGACCCCCCCCCCCCCCCCACCGGCCTTTCTCAAGAACCACAAAAGGCGACTCGGGTGACTTCGGCTCGTGGCTTCTCTGTGTGTGTGTGTGTGTCTGTGTGTGCACCCCCCCCCCCCCCTCACCACCACCACCTCTTCCTGTGGGGGGGGGCCCCCCCCCCACCCCCCACCTCTTTTCATCGGTCCCGGTTGCTCCATCCCCTTCCTGTGTGTCCGGGCTCACCCAGCCGGCGTGCAACAGCCCCACCGCCGCCCCCCATCCTCTTCCTCCTCTTCTTCTTCCTCACCCTTCCCCTTCCCCCCCCCCCCCCCCCCCCTTAAAAAAAAAAAAAAAAATATATATATATATATATATATCCCCCCCCCCCTCCATTCCTCCATCGCATCCGCATCCCTCCGCTCCCGGCACCAGGTAACGGAGGGAGGAGGAGGTTTGGGGGGGGGGGGGGGTGTGGGGAAAGGGGTTGGGGGCGGGGGGGGGGGCACCCACTCGACCGCACCCCGACGGCTCTTCATCCCCC
Source organism: Sterna hirundo (assembly GCA_009819605.1). Taxonomy (NCBI): domain Eukaryota; kingdom Metazoa; phylum Chordata; class Aves; order Charadriiformes; family Laridae; genus Sterna; species Sterna hirundo. The sequence goes on from WNMW01000078.1 coordinate 13,373, forward strand.
CCCCCCGCGGGTTGATGGGGAGCCCCCTCCCATTATCCACACACACACACACACACCCCCCCACACCCCCATCATCTCCTCGCCCCCCCCCCATTATCCCCACGCACACACCACCCCCCCCCCCCCGTCATCCCCTCGCCCCCCCCCCCCCCCCCTTTATTTTTACCTTCGTTCCCTCCGGTTTCCCCTTCCCCCCCCCCCCGCATCCACCCGCCTCGTGTTTTCATCCCCCCCCCCGCCCCCCAAATTTCTCATTTTATTCTCGTTATATTCTCATTTTAACACCATCCCCCCCCCCCCGCGCACACACCTCCGCTGTAGCCCCCCCGCCCCCCCCGACGGACGCCCCCCCAACCCCCCCCTCCCATTTCGCCCCCTTTTCACATTCGGATCCTCATTTTCCCTCCAGCCCTGTTGCATTTTAGTCCTCCCCCCCTCCCCGCCCCCCCATTAGACTTCCATGACCCCCCCCCCCCCTTTAATTTCCACCTCGGTTGTATTTAACCCCCCCCTCCCCATCCTCCATCCCTGGGGTCACCCCAACCCTTATTTAAGCGCCCCCCAACCTTCCGGGGGGGGGGTATTCATGGCAGGGGGTGTGTGTGTGTCCCTTCCTATGGGGTGATTTGGGGTGAAGCCCCCCCCAAAACAGCCTTGGGGGGAGGGGTACATCGCACCCCAGCACCCGTCGCCACCCAGGGTGATGCTGGGACCCCCCCCCCTTCCCCCCCCAAACCTCCCCCCCCGGAACGATGCCTACATCCAGGTGGTCCATGAGGTGAGGGGCGCCCAATTTAGGGGGGGGTGTCGTGTCGTGTGTCCTCCCCCCCCCCCAAACCGTGGACCCCAATACCTGTTTGTGTTGCAGGGACACCCCCCCCCCCGCCACGTGTCGTGTGTGTCCCCCCCCCCGCCCCCCGAGTTTGGACCACCGGGACGAGATGCAGGAGAGCTACGAGAGCGTCATCTCCCTGGGTGAGGCCCTTCATTCCCTTTAATTTCTTCTCCTTATTCAAGGTGTATTAAATTAAATTAATTACCTTCATTAGGGGTTGAATTTATACGGTGCGACAACACCCCAAAATTGCCATAATTAAGCTTAAATAGAGCCTGAGGTTGGGGGGTTGGGGGGAGGAAGAATTCAACGAGGTCCCCGTTTCCTTTCTGGCTTCTTCCGGCCACGTCTTGGCGTTATAATTGGATTTATTTTGGGGGGGGGGAGGATGGAAAGAGCCATAATCGGTACCCGACTGTCTCCCCGTAGCCGAAGAAATCGCCATCAGTTGGCCGCGGATCACCGCCTTCGCCGAATCGCATCGCAGGAGGGGTTTGGTCACCGGTAAGTCGCCCCGCAAGCGTGTCGGCGATGACCGAGAACGGCTTTTGGAAGGCCCAAAACCACGGGGTGATTTGGGGGGGGGGGGGGGAGGGCGGGGAGTCGGAGACGCCAACCGCAACGTCGGGAGGGATGGGGGCAACCAACCGGTGGGTTTTCCCCTCGTTGGGGTGGTCTTCACCCCTTTTTTTCTCCCCCCAACCTGTAGACGATGGGTTGTTGAGCGAGAACGAAGAGGAAGAGCCACCCCCGGGGGAGCTGGAGAAGGTGGACGCCGAGGGGACGCCGGTGGGGAAGCCCAAAGGGACCAGTCCCACCGGCACGGAGGGGACGAAACCCAACGACAGTCCCCAAAAAGCCGAAAACCAACCCAGAAAACCATCGGGCAAGCGACAGGGGAAATCGGGCCACCGAGGCTTCAAGAAATTCCCCCCGCGGAGTTTGCTGGGCCACCACGGCCGGTGCCACGACTGCGGCAAAGCCTTGGCTTTCGGGTCGGCCTTCAACAAACGCCGCCGAGGGACCGAGCGGCCCCATAAATGCCCCGAATGCGGGAAATGTTTTCGCCTCAGCTCGACCCTCATCACCCACCAACGCCGACACGCCGGCGAGAAACCCTACAAGTGCCCCGATTGCGGCAAGACCTTCAGCGTTGGCTCGGCCTTCATCCAGCATCAACGGGTCCACGCCGGCACCGGCGCCGGGGCGGCCCCTTGTCAGTGCGGCGTCTGCGGCAAGAGTTTCCCGGCCAGCGCCAGTTTGGTCAAGCATCAAAAATTACACCTGGAGGAAAAACCCTACAAGTGTGGGGATTGCGGGAAGGGTTTCAACTGGAATTCTCACCTGGAACGGCATCGCCGGATCCACACCGGCGAAAAACCCTATGCCTGCCCCGAATGCGGGAAGAGCTTCAGTTGGAGCTCCCACCTCGACCGGCATCGCCGGACCCACGCCGCGGCCGGTGACCCCCCTTGCCGTTGCGCCGATTGCGGGCGCTGCCCGCCTCCCCGCGGCACCGAAAGCTCCAAAACCCCCGAGAAACCCTTAGAGTGCAACGAATGCGGCAAAGGCTTCACCAAGAATGCGGCGTTGGCCAAGCACCGGCGCGTTCACGTGGGCGAGAAACCCTACAAGTGTGGCGAGTGCGGGAAGGGTTTCGGCTTGAACGCCGCCTTGTTGCAGCATCAACGGAGCCACGCCGCCGGCAAACCCTACCAATGCGGCGATTGCGGCAAGAGTTTTGCTTGGAGCTCCCATCTTGACCGCCATCGGCGCATCCATATGGGGGAGAAACCCTACCGCTGCGGGGATTGTGGGAAGAGCTTTTCCCAGAGTTCCCACTTGGAGAGACACCAACGCGTCCACGCCGGCGCCGAGCAGCCCTACCAGTGCACCGATTGCGGGAAGAGCTTCTTGGCCTCCACCAAACGCCGGCGGTTGTTGAGCGGCGCCGGTGAACGACCCTGTAAATGCACCGATTGCGGGAAGAGTTTTCTTTGGGGTGCCCGGGCTCGACCGGCACCGGAGAGGACCCATAAGTGCAGCGAATGTGGGAAGAACTTCACGTACCGGGCGGAGAACGTCAAGCATCAAGGGACGCAGACGGGGGAGAAACCTTATACCTGCCCCGAATGCGGGAAGAGCTTCGGGCAAAATTCGGCGTTGGTGAAGCATCGCCGGATGCACACGGGGGAGAAGCCCTACAAGTGTGGGGATTGCGGCAAGAGCTTCAGCGTCCGCTCCAACCTCATCAAACACCAACGGACCCACCTCGGCGAGAAGCCCTACAAGTGCCCCGACTGCGGGAAGGGTTTCATCCAGAAGTCGGACCTCACCAAGCACCGCCGCATGCACACGGGGGAGAAGCCCTACAAGTGCAACGTCTGCGGGAAGTGCTTCAGCGTCTCCTCCAACCTCATCAAGCACCAACGCATCCACTTGGGGGAAAAACCCTACCAGTGCTCCGAGTGCGGCAAGAGCTTCATCCAACGCTCCGAGCTCACCATCCACCAACGCGTCCACACCGGCGAGAAACCCTACAAGTGTCCCGAGTGCGGCAAGTGCTTCAGCCGCAGCTCCCACCTCAACCGCCACCAACGCACCCACGCCGGGGACAAGCCCAAAGCCGCCGCCGCTGCCGCCGCCGCCGCCGCCGGCAACCCCCTGCCACCCTCCGGCGGCTTCTCCGGCGCCGCCTTCTCCCCGCCGTTGGGCGGCTCGGCGGCCCCCATCCCCTCGCTGCCCTCCTTCCCTGCCTCCCCCTCGCCCCTGCCCATCCCGTCCCTCTCCAGCCCCGCCCTGGACCTGCCCTGGGCCCTCTCCTTCCCCGCCCGCGCCTTCCCCCACCCCTCCTTCCCCTCGGCCCCCGCCTCGGGGGCCCAGACCTCCTCCCTCATCAACTGAGGGGTGGCCGGCCCTGGCGGCGGCTCCAGCCTCCTCCCGACCTCCCCAGCCGCTCGCCCAACACCCAACTGGGCTTGACCTCAAAGACCCATCGTTGGGGGGCTTGTTCCTGCCCGGAGCCGTTCAGCCTCGGTGGGTAATTAATGATCACACTAATTAGAGGATGGGAAAGTCCTCCTCGTTCTGTGGCTCCAGCCTCCTCCCGACCTCCCCAGCCGCTCGCCCAACACCCAACTGGGGTTGGCCTCAAAGACCCGTCGTTGGGGGCTTGTTCCCGCTTGGAGCCGTTCAGCCTCGGTGGCTAATTAATAATCTAATTAGGGGATGAGGGACCCTGGCTGTGGCCACCAGCTCCATCCTCCTCCCGACCTCCCCAGCCGCTCGCCCAACACCCAACTGGGGTTGGCCTCAAAGACCCATCGTTGGGGGGGGTGTCTTGTTCCCACCTGGAGCGTTCACCCTGGTGGCTAATTAATGATCTCGCTAATTGGAGGATGGGGAATTCCCCCTCAGGCCGTGGCTCCAGCCTCCTCCCGACCTCCCCAGCCGCTCGCCCCACACCCAACTGGGGTTGGCCTCAAAGACCCATCGTTGGGGTGGGGGGGGCTCGTTCCCACCGAGAGCCGTTCAGCCTTCGTGGCTAATTAAGGACCTCGCTGCCAGCACTGGGTGCTCTCCTCCCCGCCACGTCCTCCCCACCAGGACCCCAACCTCCATCCCAGCCCCCCCCCCCTCCCCCTTTCCCTCCCCACCCCTTATCCCAGCATCTCCCGTTGGTACCCCCCCAGAGCGTCTCCCCGCCTTGCCCGGCTTCTCCCCGTCAGATGAAGGTCCACATCGTCGTCCCCCTCCAGGTACCACCCGCTGCTCCCACCTTGGAGCGTTTGGGGAGAAAAAAAAAGGCAGAAACGGGGGTTTTCCCACGCCGCCGCGTCACCCTCTGCCCACCCGAGCGCCGCCACGAGGGACTTTGGGGCTATTTCCACGTCCCCGTCACCTGCGGCGTCTCCTTGAGCTCGTCTTATCCCTCATCGTTCCGCAGAAACGGAGCCGGTCAGGGTTTTTCTTCTTTGGGTTTCAATCGTTTTTTTTCCTTTCGAAAAGAAAATACTTCGGGGCAAAACCACGGGGATTTTGCGATGTCGTTTTTCAGGCACTTAATGGAATATTTTGATTTTCTTGCCTTTCCCCCCCGACCCCCACCCCTTTTCCACATGGACTTTGCAAAAACTATGCGTTTGTGGTGGGGTTTGGTTTTTTTATTATTATTATTATTATTATTACTGATTTTCCGGCATTTTTATCTTTGCTTTTGCTCCGTCCCTCGGAGCGGGATTTGGCGCATTTCGGTACTATCGGGAAAAGGCGGTGGCGGTGCTTTTTTTGTTGTTGTTGTTGCCTGAAATCCCGATTTCTCCCATTTCCCCATTTTTCCTCATCACCGGGGGATCGAGGGCTTCTCGGGGCAGGTCGGGGGGGGGGAGGGGGGGAGAAATAAATGAAGAAAATTTTTAAAAAATTAAAAAAAAAAACCCAACAAAACACTAAAAGAAAGAGAAAGGGTTACACGCAAAATAGCAAAGCATCGAAAGACAGACAGAAGAGAAGGAATTAAAGCTGAGAATGACTATTTTTTCCCAAAAGAGGGCAAAAAGCTGACATAAGCTTTTTTTTTTTGGAAAAGTCGGGGAATTGCTGAAATCTCTGGAATCGGGAAGGTTTCGACTGGAAATGGAATAACTCGAGGGGTGCGGAGACGCTGCGGGAAGGACTCGGCGTGTTTATCGGAACAAGAAAAGAAAATAAGTTTCAAATATCGGCAAGAGGAAGAGGTAGTAAGGTAGGTGCGAATAAAAAGAGGGAAAATGTCAAATAATGGGGGGAAAAATAGAGAAAATGGAAAAGAAGAGGAGGAAAAGAAAGCAAAGGACGTACGGGATGGAGGCGGAGCTGCGCCGTCCCCTTTCCCCAGGAAACTGCCCCTGAGGGTTGTCCCCGGCTCCGTGGGACGTGTTTTGGGGACCTGCCTGGCTCCTCGGCCAACCCCACCCCACTGATGATGTCACAACTGTGATGTCACTGATGGCACGACTGTGATGTCACCGATGGTAGAACCAGGGCGTCACTGCTGGCATAACCGGGATGTCACAAGCGGGGATGTCAACTGGTGGCATAACCATGATGTCACCAATGGCTCAACTGAGATGCCACCGATGGCACAACTGGGATGTCACCACAGGCACAACCAGGGTGTCGTTGCTGGCAGAACCGTGATGTCACCAATGGATCAACTGGGATGTCACCACTGGCACAACCATGATGTAACCGCTGGCACAACCGTGATGTCACTGATGGCACAACTGGGATGTCACCAATGGCACAACCACGATGTCACTGATGGCAGAACCATGATGTCACCAATGGATCAACTGGGACGTCACCAACAGCTCAACTGGGATGTCACCAACGGCACAACCGTGATGTAACCGCTGGCACAACCATGATGTCACCAACTGGCACAGCCATGATGTCACCGATGGCACAGCCATAATGTCACCACTGGCACAACCAGGGTGTCATTGCTGGCAGAACCATGATGTCACCAATGGATCAACTGGGATGTCACCGACAGCTCAACTGGGATGTCACCACTGGCACAACCATGATGTCACCGCTGGCACAACCAGGATGTCACCAATGGCACAACCAGGGTGTCATCACTGGCAGAACCACGATGTCACCAATGGATCGACTGGGATGTCACTGCTGCCACAACCATGATGTCACCACCGCTACAACCATGATGTCACCCAGGATGTTAATTCCATCCTTGCGTCACGGGGGGTCCCCTCCGGACATGCTCCACCCCCCCGGGTCCCGATCCCCGACCAGTCCCACTTGGGGGGACGAAACTTGTTTGAAGGGGCCCCAAAATCTCCTCTTCTTGCCTCAATTTTGGCCACCAGTCAACGGGGATGGCTTTGGACGCCCACCTCCGTTAATTACGCATTAACGAGCGCCTTGGTGGCGCTCACCCCACCCTTGCACTAATTGTGCATTAACGAGCGCGCTAATTACCCGCTCCTGCGTAGATGCCGCCCTGCCTTGGGGCCAATTTGGGCCAAATTTAGCCCCAAAATCAAGGGCGTGGTGAGATGAGGTGGTTTGGTGGCTTGGGCTGGATGGTGTCACCAAGGCCGGGGGGGTGTGGGGTGTGACACGAGGGAGCCCCGTCACCCCGCAGAGCCCAGGGCCTTGCGAAGGGGGAAGGGGGAGGAAGAGGAGGGAGAGGGATGAAGTCAAGAACGTCCCCCCTCATCCTGGCGGGTCAAAGAATGGACTTCTTTGAGGAGGACGCGGTCACCCGTGCCGTGGGTCCCAAACGGAGCCACCGGGGACAAACGCCACCCTGAGAAGAGCACGGAGGGCTTCGGCGAGGATATTTTGGTGGGGGGGAGGAGGGGGGGGGGAAGAAACACCCCACCCCCCCCCCCCGAAACTGCGATTTAAGTGAAATTTCTCTATTTTCTGGTGTTGTCCGTGCTTCCGAAACCGGCGTGGACGTGTCGCTGTGCTGCTTGTCAACGGTCCCCCGCCTCCGTGTCCGCTGGCGGGGACCTCCTTGCCTTGTCACCGCGGCTTTTATTTTGTTTTATTTTATTATTTCTTTTTTTTGGGGGGGGGGGCGAGGGCGGGGGTGGGGAGGGTGGGGAGGGAAGAGTCGCTTTCTTTCCATGAGTAGTAATTAATAAATTTAGAGCGTAGCAACCCCAGCGGCGCCGCAGTCCTTTCCCCCGGCGGGCGGAAAAGTTGGCCCTTCCTCTTCCGTTGGCCTTGGAAGGCTTCAAACCACGTCGCGATCCAATCTTCCGCGGATTTTTTTTTTTTTTTCCCTCTTTGGTTGGGTTTCCCGTTGGGTTGCTCCGGTTCGAAGCCCAGTTGTGGTTAAAAAAGGTGCGGGTTTTTTTGTTGGTTTTTTTTTTCCCCGCTGCGAGATTCCCAGGAATCCAGTAAAAAGGGAACGGGATGGAGGGAAGCGTTGAGCCTTCACCAACTGAAGCCTTCGTTCGTGGTCACAGGCCAAGAGCGTGGTGGCCCCAAAACCCACCTTTTTAACCCCAAAAGGCTACTCTGCTTGGACCACAGGGGAGGGTTGGGGTTGTTAGTGACCATTAGTGCCCTTCAGCCTCCAAAATGGTCTTTTGGGTGGCCCTGCGGCACATCTCCAAGGGGTTCAGGGTGTCTCCAAAGGGGTTCTCACATCTCCAAGGGGTTCAGGACACCTCCAAAGGGGTTCAGCACATCTCAAAGGGGTTCAGGACATCTCCGAAGGGGTTCAGGACATCTCTGAAGGGGTTCAACGCATCTCCAAGGGGTTCAGGGTGTCTCCAAAGGGGTTCAGCACATCTCGAAGGGATTCAGGTCATCTTGATGGGGTCTAAGATACCTCCAAAGGGGTTCAGGACATCTCCAAGGGGTTCAGAACACCTCCAAAGGGGTCCAGCATGTCTTGAAAAAGCTCAGCGTGTCTTGAAGGGCTTCAGCACATCTCCAAGGGGTTCAGGATGTCTCCCAACGGGGTTCAGGACTTCTCCAAGGGGTTCGGGACATTTCCAAAGGGGTCCAGCACATCTTGAAGGAGCTCAGCGTGTCTTGAAGGGCTTCAGCACATCTCCAAGGGATTCAGGACATCTCCAAAGGGGTTCAGGATGTCTTCAAAGGGGTTCAGGACATTTCCAAGGGGTTCAGGACACCTCCAAGGGGTTCAGCACATCTCCAGGGGGTTCAGGACATCTCCAAGGGGTTCACCACATCTCCAAGGGGTTCATCACACCTTGAAAGGGGTTCACCACCACATCTCCAAGGGTCTTGGCCACTTCCCGGGCAGCTCCCTGGAGAGATACGGGCAGCACTGGCACTGTGGGGGACTTCTCGGGGGTGGTGGTGGGGGGGGGGAAGAGCAGCCCCTTCCCACCCCATGGATTGGGGGAAGGCTGAGCACCCCAAGTCAAGCGCAAACCCCCAACCCCACAGCACGCTGCTTCCTCAGCCACCGTCCCCCTACCCACCCCAGGGACAAGGAGCCTCATTCCCACCCCAGGGCTCTGCCATGGGGCAGAGACCCCCCCCCCGGGCGCAACCCCATTTTGGGGTCCAAACCCCCTCCCTCCCCCCAAGACCCCGCCTGGTCTTGGCTCTGCCGGAGCAGAAGGTTCTGAGGAAACATCTGCGGGGGGAAGGGCGCCAGGAGGAGAACGGGGTGGGGGGGGGTCTTTATTTTTAGATCGATATTAAATTCCCGTTGTCTTCATTAAATTGCTGGCGGGGTTGGGGGGAGGGGGGGGAGTCTGCGTAGAATATTGATATATTTGGGAAAAGTTTTTAATGACGACGCGTCTTAATAAATGCCTAAAAAGAAGATTTAGGGTTTGGGGTTTGGTTTGGGTTTTTTTTTTTTCGCGCTGGAAATACGGTTACAAGGTTAATTGCGGTGGCCGCGCCACGGGATAATTATAAAAAGAAAAAAACGGAAGAAAATGGGATAAATCTGAAGTCTTAATGTGGAAGAAAAAAAAAAAAGGGGGGGGGGATGAAGAGGGATGGGGGGAGCAACGTCAAACCCCAAGACGCTTCCTCGAGAGCAGTGAGCGAAAGGAGGCAATTCTTTGAAGGGACAGTCAATATATGGGGGGGGAGGGGGAGGTGAAAAGCCTTATTTTTCGCGAAGGCGAGAAAAAAACAAAAACGCGGCCGGGTATCGGTGGAGCAGCTTCAAAACCCGGCGAGAAACCCGTAAAATGCTGAAAACGGTAAAACGATGAGCGTTTTGGGCAGGTCAAAGATTCCCCCGCAACGGCCTCCCGACCCCCCAACAGGTTTCCCGTTGGTTTGGATCCCTCAAGGGCAAATCTGAGCACGGTGACAAACGCCTAAAATAACCGGCGCGGTAAAGCCGTGCCCGAGAAGTGGGGCGGGGGGTGTGGGGGGCGGAAAATCTTGCCCGGGAGCAGCTGCAGACGTTGCTCCTCTCTTGGGTTTCTCCACGTGACACCGGGATGAGCCGGTCCCTTTGGTCTTTACAGCTCTAGAAAGTCAGATCCAAGCGACGGAATCTCCAACCAACGCAACGTCCCTATGAACGGGACATCCGTGGTGCTCCCGAAGCATCTCCTCCATCCCCGCCTCAGCCGCCACCACAGAGAAGAGTTTGGATTTCACCAAGCTTTTGGCTCCACCAAGGTTTCGGTTCCATCAAGGTTTTGGCCCCACCAAGGTTTCGGCTCCATCAAGGGTTTGACTCCACAGAGTTTGGCTCCACCAAGGTTTCAGCTTCATCAAAGTTCTGGCTCTGCCAAGGTTTGGGCTCCACCAAAGTTCTGGCTCTGCCAAGGTTTGGGCTCCACCAAGCTTTTGGCTCCACCAAGGTTTTGGCCCCACCAAGCTTTTGGTTCCATGAAGGTTTTGGCTCCACCAACGTTTTGGCTCCACCAAACCCTCCCTACAAGGAGCTGTGACACGACTCTCACCCACCCCACCCTGGGACCTTCTGTGTCTCAACTCATCTCCTGGCTAGCAACCCCCAGACCCTACAACACATGGACCACCCTGTACCAGCCCACGTTGCCCCATGCCGGGTCTTGGCCAATGCGTCTCCATCCGCTCACCACCTCCCTCCTCCTCACCATCCACGGTCCCACCACCTGCAAGGAGACACGTGCTGCTGCAGATCCCCACAGTGTCCCGCTAAGGTCCTCAATGGATGGAGGTTTGGAGCCAAGACCTGGAGATGATCCACTCCAACCATCGAGCTCAACGCAAGGTCTTCTAGACCCACATTCATGGCCTTGAGTATCTCCAAGGATGGCGGGCCTCTTCCAACCTTCTTCCATCCTAGAACACATTAAGTTGGAAGAATCATGGCATCCAACTCTTCCAACCTTCTTCCATCCTAGAACTTCTCAAGCTGGAAGGATCACAGCATCCAACTCCTCTTCCAACCTCCTTCCATCCTAGAACACCTCAAGATGGAAGGATCACGGCGTCCAACTCCTCACAGGAGGGACAACGCCCCCCAAATAACCAAAAATTAGCTTTTTATTTAAAGTTTACGCAAAATTTCATGGGTTTTTTTTCTGATTTGTGCCCAGATTTCAAAGGAAAAGGGGGAAAAAAAATTAAAAAAGGAGTTTTATAATTTCCCACTTTTTTCTGCCATGGGGATTGTGTGGTTTCTTCTTGGGGCGGGGGGGGACGCTTTGGGGACCACCTTCCCCCCCCCCCCCCCCCGCGTTTTGCTCTTTTTTAACGCTCGCGTAAAATAATCCCCGGAGGAAATTCGGTGTTTCCGTGGAAAAACGGGAAAAATATTCGTGTGTCCCCCCCCCCCGGGGGGTGCTCGAGGGGGTTGGGGGGCGGCAGCCCCGGTGAACTCCCGCCCCTCCGCCTCCCGGTCCCTGTTTTCCCGGTTCCCGGTGCCTGTTGCAGCCCGGGTCGGTGTGGATGGACACAGGAAAGGGCTGCCCCAGCCGGGAGGAAGAGGAGGAGGAAGGTCGGAGCCGGCAGGTACCGGGGGGAGGCGCCGGGAAAGCTCCGCCCGGTCCCGGGGATGCCCCCGGGCGGGTACAGGGGATGTTTTTCCCGGTCCCGGAGATGCTTTTCCCGATCCCGGGAAGCTCGGTTCGGTCCCGGAGCTCTCCATCTGGGTCCCGGAGATGCTTTTCCCGGTCCTAGGGCTGTTTTCCCAGTCCCAGAGATGCTTTTCCCGGCCCCAGGGAAGTCTTTTTGCCAGCACCGGAGAAGATTCTCCCCGTCCCAGAGATGCTTTTCCCAGTCCTAGGGCTGTTTTCCCGCTACCGGAGATGCTTTTCCCAGTCCCAGGGATGCTTTTCCCGGTCCCAGGAAGCTCGGTTCGGTCCCAGAGATGCTTTTCCCAGTCCCGGAGATGTTTTCCCAGTACCGGGATGCTCGGTTTGGTCCCAGGGATGCTTTTCCCGGTCTTGGGAAGCTCGGTTCAGTCCCAGAGCTCTCTCGCTGGGTCCCGGAGATGCTTTTCCCGGTCCCAGGAATGCTCTTCCCAGTCCCGGAAAGCTCAGTTCAGTCCCAGAGCTCTCCTGCTGGGTCCCAGAGATGCTTTTCCCGGCCCCAGGGAAGTTTTTTTGCCAGCACCGGCGAAGATTCTCCCGGTCCCAGAGATGCTTTTCCCTGTCCTAGGGCTGTTTTCCCGCTACCAGAGATGCTTTTCCCAGTCCCAGGGATGCTTTTCCCGGTCCCAGGAAGCTCGGTTCGGTCCCGGAGCTCTCCATCTGGGTCCCGGAGATGCTTTTCCCAGTCCCAGGAATGCTTTTCCCAGTACCGGAGAAGATTCTCCTGGTCCCAGAGATGTTTTCCTGGTCCCAGAGATGCTTTTCCCAATACTGGGGTGCTCGGTTCAGTCCCAGGGATGCTTTTCCCGGTCCCAGGAAGCTCGGCTCGGTCCTGGAGCTCTCCCGCTGGGTCCCAGAGATGCTTTTCCCAGTCCCGGAGATGTCTTCCCAGGACCGGCATGCTCGGTTCGGTCCCAGAGATGCTTTTCCCGGTCCCAGGGATGCTCTTCCCAGTCCTAGGGCTGTTTTCACAGTCCCAGAGATGCTTTTCCTGGCCCCAGGGAAGTTTTTTGCCAGTACCGGAGAAGACTCTCCCAGTCCCAGGGATGCTTTTCCCGGTCCTAGGGCTGTTTTCCTGGTCCCGGAGATGCTTTTCCTGGTACCGGAGAAGATTCTCCCAGTCCCAGGAATGCTTTTCCCAATACCGGGGTGCTCGGTTTGGTCCCAGGGATGCTTTTCCCGGTCCCAGGAAGCTCGGCTCGGTCCTGGAGCTCTCCTGCTGGGTCCCGGAGATGCTTTTCCCAGTCCTAGGGCTGTTTTCCTGGTCCCGGAGATGCTTTTCCTGGTCCCAGGGATGTTTTTCCCAGTCCTAAAGATGCTTTTCCTGGTCCTGGGGGTGTTTTTCCCAGCCATAGGGCTCTTTTCCTGGTCCCAGAGATGCTTTTCCCGGTCCCGGGAAGCTCGGTTCGGTGCCGGAACTCTCCCGCTGTGTCCTGGAGATGCTTTTCCTGGTCCTAGGGCTGTTTTCCTGCTACCGGAGATGCTTTTCCCGGTACCAGAGAAGATTCTCCTGGTCCCAGAGATGTTTTCCCGGTCCCAGAGATGCTTTTCCCGGTCCTGGGGCTGTTTTCCTGGTCCCGGAGATGCTTTTCCCGGTTCTAGGGCCGTTTTCCTGGTCCCAGGGGTGTTTTTCCCAGTCCTAAAGATTCTTTTCCCGGTCCTGGGGCTGTTTTTCCCGGTCCTAGGGCCGTTTTCCTGGTCCCAGGGATGTTTTTCCCAGTCCTAAAGATTCTTTTCCTGGTCCTGGGGGTGTTTTTCCCGGTCCTAGGGCCGTTTTCCTGGTCCCAGGGATGTTTTTTCCCAGTCCTAAAGATTCTTTTCCCGGTCCCGGGGGTGTTTTTCCCGGTCCTAGGGCTGTTTTCCTGGTCCCAGGGATGTTTTTCCCAGTCCTAAAGATTCTTTTCCCGGTCCCGGGGGTGTTTTTCCCGGTCCTAGGGCTGTTTTCCTGGTCCCAGAGATGCTTTTCCTGGTACCGGAGAAGATTCTCCCCATCATAGAATCATAGAATCGCTGAGGTTGGAGGGGACCTTTCAGATCATCGAGTCCAACCTTTAACCCACCCTGACAAAAGCCACCTCTAAACCACGTCCCTACGTGCCCCATCGACCCTTTTTTTAAACACCTCCAGGGACGGTGAATCCACCACCTCCCTGGGCAGCCTGTTCCAATGTTTAATAACCCTTTCCGTGAAAAAATGTTTCCTAATATCCAATCTAAACCTCCCCTGACGTAACTTGAACCCGTTTCCCCTCGTCCCATCACTTGTCACCAGGGAGAAGAGGTCAGCCCCCATCTCCCTACACCCTCCTTTCAGGTGCTTGTAGAGGGTGATGAGGTCTCCCCTCAGCCTCCTCTTCTCCAGGCTGAACACCCCCAGCTCCCGCAGTCGTTCCTCATAAGGTTTGTCCTCCAGACCCCTCACCAGCTTTGTAGCCCTTCTCTGGACACGCTCCAACACCTCCATGTCCTTCTTGTAGCGAGGGGCCCAAAACTGAACGCAGTACTCGAGGTGGGGCCTCACCAGTGCCCAGTACAGGGGGATGATCCCTTCCCTAGTCCGGCTCACCACACTGTTCCTGATACAGGCCAGGATGCTGTTGGCCTTCTTGGCCACCTGGGCACACTGCTGGCTCATGTTCAGCTGGATCCACCAACACCCCCAGGTCCTTTTCTGCGGGGCAGCTTTCCAGCCATTCCGCCCCAATCCTGTAGCGCTGCATGGGGTTGGTATGACCCAAGTGCAGGACCCGGCACTTGGCCTTGTTGAACCTCATCCCATTGGCCTCGGCCCATGGATCCATCCTGTCCAGGTCCCTCTGCAGAGCCAACCTACCCTCCAGCAGATCAACACGCCCCCCCAGTTTGGTGTCATCTGCGAACGTACTGAGGGTGCATTCGATCCCCTCATCCAGATCATTGATAAAGATATTAAAGAGAACCGGCCCCAGCTCCGAGCCCTGGGGGACACCACTTGTGACCGGACACCAACTGGATCTAACTCCATTCACCACCACTCTCTGGGCACGGCCATCCAGACGGTTTTTTACCCAGCCAAGAGTACACCCGTCCAGGCCATGAGCAGCCAGTTTCTCCAGGAGAATGCTGGGGGAAACGGTGTCAAAAGCTCTGCAAAAATCCAGGTAGATAACATCCACGGCTTTTCCCTCATCCACTACGCGGGTCACCTTATCACAGAAGGAGATCAGGTCTGACAGCCGTGACCTGCCCGTCACAAACCCACGCTGACGGGGCCTGGTCACCCTGTTCTCCTGCGTGTGCCGTGTGATGGCACCGAGGAGGATCTGTTCCATGACCTTCCCAGGCACCGAGGTCAGACTGACTGGCCTGTAGTTCCCCGGATCCTCCTTACGGCCCTTCTTGCGGATGGGCTGTTTTCCCGGTCCTGGAGATGCTTTTCCCGGTCCCAGGAAGGTCAGTTCGGTCCCAGGGATGCTTTTCCCGGTCCTGGGAAGCTCGGTTCAGTCCCAGAGCTCTCCCGCTGGGTCCCAGCGATGCTTTTCCCAGTCCCGGAGATGCTCTTCCCAGTCCTAGGGCTGTCTTCCCAGTCCCAGAGATGCTTTTCCCAGCCCCAGGGATGTTTTTTGCCAGTACGGGAGAAGATTCTCCCGGTCCCAGGAATGCTTTTCCCGGTCCTAGGGCTGTTTTCCCGCTACCAGAGATGCTTTTCCCAGTCCCAGGAATGCTTTTCCTAGGGTCCTAGGGCTGTTTTCCTGCTACCGGAGATGCTTTTCCCCATCCCACGGCTGTTTTCCCAGTCCCAGAGATGCTTTTCCTGGCCCCAGGGCAGTTTTTTTTGCCAGTACCAGAGAAGATTCTCCCGGTCCCAGAGATGCTTTTCCCGGTCCTAGGGCTGTTTTCCCGCTACCAGAGATGCTTTTCCCAGTCCCAGGAATGCTTTTCCCGGTACCGGAGAAGATTCTTCCGCTCCCAGAGATGCTTTTCCCAATACCAGGGTGCTCGGTTCGATCCCAGGGATGCTTTTCCCAGTCCCAGGAAGCTCGGCTCGGTCCTGGAGCTCTCCTGCTGGGTCCCGGAGATGCTTTTCCCGGTCCTAGGGCTGTTTTCCTGGTCCCGGAGATGCTTTTCCTGGTCCCAGGGCTGTTTTTCCCAGCCCTAAAGATGCTTTTCCTGGTCCTGGGGGTGTTTTTCCCAGCCATAGGGCTGTTTTCCTGGTCCCAGAGATGTTTTTCCTGGTACCGGAGAAGATTCTCCCAGTCCCAGGGCTGTTTTCCCGGTCCTGGAGATGCTTTTCCCGGTCCCAGGAAGCTCAGTTCGGCCCCAGAGCTCTCCCACTGGGTCCCAGAGATGCTTTTCCCAGTCCCGGAGATGTCTTCCCAGTACCGGCATGCTCGGTTCGGTCCCAGGGATGCTTTTCCCGGTCCCGGGAAGCTCGGTTCAGTCCCGAAGCTCTCCCGCTGGGTCCTGGAGATGCTTTTCCCGGTCCCAGGGATGCTTTTCCTGGTCCTAGGGATGCTTTCCCGCTACCAGAGATGCTTTTCCTAGTCCCAGGAATGCTTTTCCCAGTCCTAGGGCTGTTTTCCCAGTACTGGAGATGCTTTTCCCTTTTCCTGCTTTTTTTGCGGAAAATCCTTTAATGAACAATCCCATCTCATCCATCAAGGCCAACATCCAGGAGAAAAACCTTATAAATATCCGTAATATGGGAAAAGCTTTGTTCAAAGCTCTGATCTCCTTATCCGTAAGTGATTCCCCACTGAAGAGAATCCCTAAAAGTGTTCGGAAGGTGGGAAAAAATTCCAGGTGAGCTCCAGTTTAATCCGACATTTGGGATTACATCCTTATAAACATGGAGAATGCGGAAAAAGCTTTGGAATTCAATCCGTCCTCGTTATCCATCAGCGGTTCCGTACGGAAAAAAAACATCCCTCCGAGCATCCGGTTTGCGGGAAAAGCTTCGGGAAAAGCTCAAATCTCCGACGGCGTCGATGGATCCATGCGGGAGAGAAACCGTATCCCTGCCCAGTTTGCGGGAAGAATTGCCGGGACCGTCCCAGTTTGGTCACTCAACGGCTCCATCATCCAACTGGGAAGGAGAAGGATGGCGGCCGCTGCTCCATCCAGCGGGAAAATCCAAGCGGAATCGCCCCATAGATGCTCTTCAAACCCAGCTCCAAAACATACGGAGCCTTAAAAAAGGGAGGGTGCCCCCCCCCCTTTTTTTTTTGGGGGGGGGGAAGGAGGGCACCCAAAAAATGGGGGTCTGAACCCCCCCAAAATGGAGGTGGAGGGAGGGAGGAAAGAGATTTGGAACTTGGGGATGTGGGTGATAGGGGGTGGCATCATCCATGGCCCTCCGGAAAGTTTGGGGGGGGGGGGCAGTGGTGGGACCCCCAAATCCCTTGGGGTTTCAGGGTGGGGGGCGCAGAGATGGGACACCCCCAACCCTTAGGGTGACAGGGACCCCACCCCACTGTGTTTTGGGGGGGGGGGGGCCAGCAGTGGGACACCCAAATCCCTTTGGGGTGGTGGACACCCCCCTGTTTCACAGCGGGGGGGGCACAGAGAGGGGACCCCCAAATCCTTTGAAGCGATGGACACCCCACCCCACTGCGTTTTGGGGTGGGGGGGCACCAATGGGCCCCCCAAATCCCTTGGGGTTTCAGGGTGGGGGGCGCAGAGACAGGACCCCCCCATCCCTTAGGGTGACAGGGACCCCACCCCACTGCGTTTTGGGGTGGGGGGGCAGCAGTGGGACCCCCAGATCCTTTTGGGGTGGTGGACACCCCCCTGTTTCACAGTGGGGGGGCACAGAGAGGGGACCCCCAAATCCCCTTGGGGCGATGGACACCCCACCCCACTGTGTTTTGGGCTGGGGGGGCAGCAATGGGCCCCCCAAATCCCTTGGGGAGCCACCAGTGTGTACCCCGTCCACCCACCCACGAACCCCAAATCCGGGGGGGGATCCCCCACTTTCCTGGCCCCCCTCCCCGAGCTAAATCCAGGCCTTGAACCCTCCCCATTTTCCCCTTATTTCCCCCAAATTTTCCCATTTTCCAAGCTGTCTCTGAAACCCACCCAAGGGGAAAAGCCGGGGGGGGGGGGCACCTTCTTTGCCCCCCCCAAAATACCCAGATCTTCCCCCAAAACCATGCTCCACCCCCCACCCTGACGGAAATCTGTATTCGTTAAAAATCGAGTAAATGGGCAAATTAAACTGATGAAAACCAGCTTTTGGGGGAATTAAAAGGGAATTTCAAGACCTCATCCTGTTCCCAAAGCCATTACTTCGCCCCCCCCCTCCCCGAATATCGGGGTGGGGGGGGGGACACGGAAATTTTGGGATGAAACCAAGCGAATGTAACCACGGGGAGGGGGAAGGAAATAAATTTTACTCGCCAAAAAATACACTCCAAGAGCCCCCGGGGCTGCCTCAAACCGGCGGGGTTTTCATCACAGCCCCCGCGTACACCCCCCCCCCCCCCCCCCCGCCCGCCCCCCAGACCCCAAAATGGTTGTGGGGGAGCTGTGTGTCATGTGTGTCCCCCCCCCTTTTGTTAGTGCAATTCGGCTTCAGCCTCGCCTTTTGCTGGAAAAAGGGGGAAAATAACCCCAAATAACCACGTGGAATTTGGGGGGGGGGGTGAAGAGGAAGGCGGGGGGCAGGGGGGATGTTGTGTCCCCCCCCCAAATCAGGCAGGGTCCCCCCCTATCCCCCGCCAAAGCGTTTTAGGGGTGCACTGAGGGGGGGCAGGT
Organism: Sterna hirundo; assembly: GCA_009819605.1. Classification (NCBI taxonomy): domain Eukaryota; kingdom Metazoa; phylum Chordata; class Aves; order Charadriiformes; family Laridae; genus Sterna; species Sterna hirundo. Next base: position 31,490 of record WNMW01000078.1, read on the forward strand.
TCATTAAGAGGCTTCATTAGCGGCTTCGCCCACCCAGCCGCTCGCTGCTGACACCCGACGGGGCAGAAAACTCAGTAGCCCAACAACAAACAGCCCCCCCCCCCCCCCCCCCACTTTATTTACACCCCCACCCCCCCCCAAAAGTGTTTTAGGGGTGCACCGAGGAGGGGTTTTGATCGAGGAGCTTCGTTTAGCCGCTTCGTTAGCTGCCTCGCCCACCCAGCCGCTGGCTGCCGACACCCGACGGGGGCAGCGAAACTCCGTAACCCAACGGCGAACGGCCCCCCCTGACTGCCCCCTCCCCCCCAACTTCAACCACTGAATTCCAAGGGGTGAACCCCAACAACCCCCCCGCAACGTTTTGTGTCTCCCCCACCCCCGAAAGCGTCACCTTCGTCAACGAGGGGCTTTAAAGTGTCACCCCCAGCAGCCTCTGCCGCGCGACGGACCCCGTTGGCTTTTGGGGTTCCCTTGGTAGGGGTGGGGGGTAAAAAGCCACCAGGGGCAGGGGGGGTTTATGGGGGGGAGGGGGTTTAAAGGCTGATGCTTCGGTGATGTTTGAAATGCCCCTGCCCCCCCCGGCGTTGCTCCCGTTCCTCCAATTCCTCGCTGTTGAGGCTGGTAGCGTCCGACAAACCCAATAAATGTTCGACCGAGTCGAACTTCTGCAGGTCGGAGGCGATGGTTTGAAGGCTGAGCACCGAAAGGGTGTCACCCGGGGGGCATTCGGTCCCCAAATGCGTCCCTCCTGGCCCCCCGACCTCGGTACCGGCGTGTTGAGGGCTCGCTTCGGCTCCCACCGGCGAAGCTCGACGGACGATGAGGCGTTGGAGGCGACGAGCGTGGATTTGTTCGCTGATCTGCTCCAGGTTGCGCAGGGCCACCGAATACCGCGTCTTGGCTTGGGACACCAACCTCTCCAGCGCCGTCACCTTGGCCTTGTGCTCCTGGAGGAGGCGATGGCGGCGGCCGCCGGGGTCACCTCAGCGTCCCAACGGCCCTTCCCAAAACCCCCACCCAACCTCCTTTCATCCACCTCATCCCCCAAACCGGCAGAAAAGCAGGAGGATCCACCCCAAAAATAGGATCCCCGCACCCCTCGCCAACCCCAGGGGGTGAAAAACCAATACAACCGCGTGTCCGTGTGTCCCGCCTCCCCCCGCTCCTTTCCCAGTACCTCCAGGATCTGGTTGAACTGGGCTTTCAGCTCGAAATAGGGTTTGCTCTTGACGATGACGCGTTTGAGGGATTTTTGGAGGGCTTGGACCTTGGCCTCGGCTTGTTGACACAGTTGGGTGACACGTTGATGCTCCCGCTCGCTCCGAAGTCGCTCTTCCTCCGCCTCGTTCACCTGGGGACGCCCCGAAAACCCCCTCAAAAACGCGGTGTCGTTCCCCCCCCACCACCACGTCCCCATCGTCCCCAACCTCCTCCCGGGTCCCATCCTACCCTCCGTCCCGGTTTGAGCCACCCAGGCTCAAACTCTTCCCGGAATTTGACTTTCCGGTAAGAAAACCCACTTCACGCTTGGGGAAAATTACATTTTTAGACGATTCTAATGTCTAAATTTGGGGAAAATATCCATTTTAGAGCCAGCTCTGGGGCGCGGGTTTCAAGTTTTGGGTATTTTCGAGCTCACCGAGCGCGGGGACAAGGAGAAGCGAGAGCCGGACGCTCCACCCAAGCTACCAACAGGGTTATTTCACACCACGAACGTCCCGTTCTATATAAATTCACAATTTTGCGGAGAAAAATGGGAGTTTCTCCTCTTCCATCCGCCAAATTTCATGCCCTGAGCCCTTCCCTTCCTCCCCAAGTCCGATATTGGCCGGGAGCCCCCAACTTCCCACTGGTAGAATGAGCTGAACATAATCCGCGGGTATTTTATATCGACATCGGGATCGATATTAGTTCTTCTCGGTGCACCCCTAAAACGCTGGGGGAGGGGAGTAAAGTTGGGGGGGGGGGGCCCGTTTGTCGTTGGGTTACTGAGTTTTGCTGCCCCCATCGGGCGTTGGCAGCGAGCGGCTGGGGGGGGCGAGGCCGCTAAGGAAGCCCCTAACGAACTAATAATAATTATTAATATGAATTCTTTAGTGTTATCGTGTCAAATCTCTTTATATTCCAACCCTCCGGTTGCCGCCTTGTTCCCCGATTCCCCTTCCCAGGTGGCGAGGGGTTATCGGCTGAGAGAACGAATGACCTAAATGACAATAAATTGGGGGGTTCTCAAAAAATACCCCCCCGGCCCCCCCCAGCCCCGTACTTTGCAGGTCGCGTGGTTGAGCATCTCCTGCCAGGTGGGATCCAAGCGGTTCTTGTCGGCCATCACCCCTTGCTCGGCCACGAAAACCATCTCGCGGGCGGCGTTGTGCATGCTGACGGCTCGCTCGTACCTCAGCGCCGCTTTCTGCGTCTCCTGCTGCGCCTGCCGGGGGGGCGGGGGGGGGAAACAACAAAAAACCAAACAAAACGGGTTACAACATCGAGGAGGGGGGTGGAAAAAAAGCCCCCCCCCATTATTCTGCACCTTTCGGGTGCTCGGTTACCTCCTTGGCCAGGCGGCGGGCTTCGTAGTAAGGTCGAGCTTTCTCGATGCAGTTGCCCAACTGGGAGCCCTGGGCGTTGAGTTTCCGGGCGGATTCGGAAAGGATGCGACGATAAGCGGTGCGGGCGTCCTGGGAACAACGGACAGGGTGTCCCCGGGTCCCCCTGTCACCCAGGGAGGCCACCCAGCAGCGGCGTTTGTCTTCCCAACCATCCCATCAAGGGTAGAAGCCAACAGGGACCAGTTAAGGGCTGGGAACAAGGACTAGGGGACCCGTTATGAGACGGGCAACCCAGTAAAGAACTGGGGGACCCAGTTAAGGACCAGGGGACAACCACTGGGGACCCAGTTAAGGACTGAGGAAAAAGGACTGGGGAACCAGTTAAGGACTGGGGGACCCGGTTAAGGACCAGAAGACCAGGTCTGTGGGACCAGTTAAGGACCAAGGAAAAAGGACTGCGGAACCAGTTGAAGACCAGGGGTCCCAGTTAAGGACCAGAAGACCAGCTCTGTGGGACCAGTTAAGGGCTGGGGACCCAGTTAAGGACTGAGGAAAAGGGACTGGGGAACCAGTTAAGGGCTGGGGGACCCAGTTAGTTAAGGACTGGGGGACCAGTTAAGGACTGGGGGACAAGGACTTGGGGACCGGCTAAGGACTGGGGGGCGACGACTGTGGAACGAGTTAAGGACCAGGAGAATCAGCGAAGGACCAGGGGACCAGGACTGGGGGACCAGTTAAGGACCAGGGGGACCAGTTAAGGACCCGGGGACAAGGACTGGGGACCCAGTTAAGGACCAGGGGGACCAGTCGAGGGTGGGGACCCAGTTAAGGACTTGGGGACAAGGACTTAGGGACAGGCTAAGAACTGGGAGACAACAACTGAGGAACCAGTTACGGACTGAAGAACCAGTTAAGGACCAGGACCGGAGGACCAGTTAAGGACAGGGGACCCAGTTAAGGACCAGGGGACGAGGACTGGGGACCCAGTTAAGGACCGGGGGACGAGGACTGGGGACCCAGTTAAGGACCGGGGGACGAGGACTGGGGACCCAGTTAAGGACTGGGGGACGATGACTGGGGAACCAGTTAGGGACCGAGGAACCAGTTACGGACCAGAAGACCAGGACTGGGGGACCAGTTAAGGACTGGGGGACCCAGTTAAGGACTGGGGGATGATGACTGGGGAATCAGTTAGGGACCGAGGAACCAGTTACGGACCAGGGGACCAGGACTGGGGGACCAGTTAAGGACCGGGGGACCCAGTTAAGGACTGGGGGACGATGACTGGGGAACCAGTTAGGGACCGAGGAACCAGTTACGGACCAGGGGACCAGGACTGGGGGACCAGTTAAGGACCGGGGGACCCAGTTAAGGACCGGGGGACGATGACTGGGGAACCAGTTAGGGACCGAGGAACCAGTTAAGGACCAGGGGACCAGTTAAGGACTGGGAGATGACAACTGGAGAACAAGGACTGAGGGACCACCTAAGGACTGGGAGACAACTGGGGGACCAGTTAGGGCCGGAGGACAAAGGACTGGGGGCCCAGTTAAGGAGGAGGGAGGAAGGACTGGGAGCCCAGTTAGGGACTGGGAGCAGCTCACGTCCAACTGGAGCTCCACCCGGTTGATCTCCTCGTTGGCCTGGTTGAGGTGCTCCAGCTCCTCCTGGGGGAGACGCCAAATGGGGGGTGAGAAACCCCCAAAATCCTGCCCCCCCCCCCCCCCAAAAAAAAAAATGGGGGGGGAGGGGGGGGAACTGGGAAAAAAGACCCTTCCCGCACCCACTCCTCACCTGTATCCTCGGATCCAGCTCTTCCTCCTCCTCCTCTTCCTCTTCTACCACTTCTGGGGGGCTCTTGGGCTCCTCGCTGTCGCAGCCCCCCGCCCCCGAAACGGCCGCCCCCGCCTCATCTTCGCCCCCCCCCAACTGGCCGGGGGGGGTACGACGTCCGTCCCCTCCCTCTGTCCCCCAAACCAGTCTCTCCTCCGCGTCCCCCATAGCGGGGTCCCCCCCCGAGGCGGGTGACGACGGGTGCTGCTTCGTTTCAGGGGGGGGGCCAGCATCTTAGCGGGGGGGCCATTCAGCGCCAGCCCACCCCGCGCAGAGCAAGGGGCCCTATTTCATTCGGGGGGGAATTTGGGGGGGGGGGGGGGAATTTGGGGGGCACCCCCCACCCCCAGCAGAGACAGAGTCCCCCCCGGGGGACGATGACGCGGGATCTGGATGGACGGAGACAGGATGGTGGGGGGGAGCTGGAAAACAACCAGGAAAAGGTGAGCCCCCCCCCTCAAATCCCTCTCCCTAGACACCCCCCCCCAAAATCCCCCCCAAAATGCTTCCTATTTCCCCCCACTGCGCTGTCCCCCACATCCGTCCTATGCCCCCCACCCCTCTAATGCCCCCCCACCTCTCAATTGACCCCTATATCCCTACAGTGCCCCCCAAGTGCCCCACCCCACCCCTCTAATGCCCCCCCACATGCCCCCCCAACATGCCTCCCAACCCTCTAATGCCCCCCCCATCCCTCTGATGCCCACCCCAATATGCCCCCCCACCCCTCCGGCGACCCCTATATCCCCCCAATGAGCCCCCACATCCCTCAAAACCCCCCCCCCACATACCCCCCCACGCCTCCAATGACCCCTACATCCCCCAAGTGCCCCCCCAATATGGCCCCCCATCCTTCCAATGACCCCTACATCCCTCAAATGCCCCCCCCCGAGTGGTCCCCCCACCCTCCAATGACCCCTAAATCCCTCCAGTGCCCCCCCACATGCTCCCCCCACTCTCCCAATGCCCCCCACATCCCTCCAGTGACCCCTACAACCCTCCAGTGCCCCCCCATATCCCTCCAGTGCCCCCCCAACATGCCCCCCACCCCTCCAGTGACCCCTATATCCCTCCATAGCCCCCTCCACACTCTCCCCCACCATGTCCCCCCATCTCTCTCCCCCCCCACGGCCCCTCCCCGCTCCAACACCCCACACCCGCACCCCCCAAGCCCCCCACACACCCTGACCCTCCACAAGGCTCCCCCCGCCCCCGGCCCCCCCACACTCAGACCCTCCCAGGCCCGGCCGCGGCCTCTGTTTACCTCCCGCTCCGCCACACCGCCCCCACGGCCCGGCCCCACCGGAACAGGAAGTGCCCGCCCTCCTCCTCCCCCTCCCGCCGTACAACATGGCGGCCCCCTGCGCCCCGCCGCCGACTCTCGTTATCTCCGCTGCCCCCTCGGTGCCCGGCGGCTTTATGCCGGGCGCGGAGGTGAGTCCCGGGAAGCGAGAAGCCGCCGGGCGGGGGAGTCTCAGGGAAGCGAGAAGCCGGCGGGGCTGGGAAGGGGAGGCGGGAGAGGCCGCCGCCATCTTGTGTTACGGCGCCGCCGCGCCTCAAGATGGCGGCCGCCGGCTGGAACGCCCGTCGAAGGCGGGCGGAGGCCGCCGTGGGGCCTGTGGGCCCCTCTAGACCCCTCTAGAGCCGCGTGTGCCCACAGACACCCCCCACGGGCACACGGGCAGCTGCACGTACACACACGCGTGTGTCCGCAGCCCCCGGGGCGCGGCTGGAGGGGCTACAGGCGTGTACGTCCGGCCCCACACGCGTGTGCGCGCACAGACACGCTCCCCTGGGCACACACAGGCGTGTGAATGGCGTGTGAATGGCGTGTACACGGCAGACACACACACACGTGCCGGTTTAGGGAGATTTAGAGCCAAAAATCGGCGCCTGCTCTTCCCCGTCGCGGCATCAACGTCCGGCCGTGGGTTTGGGTGGGGGCTGGAAAATCGTGTGGGGAATCAAGTGGGGTTTGATCCCGCTTTGGGGTTGTTTTATAGTAATAAAATACTCGATGAAGTTCTGGAAAGGGGAGACGGATCTCCAACCATGTCCCCGCCCCGTCTCCCATCGTGTCTCCATCCCTCCTTCCACCACATCCCCATCCCTCCTCCAACCATGTCCCCATCCCTCCTCCAACCACATCGCCGTCTCTTCTCCCATCACCGTCCCCATCCCTTCTCCCATCACCGTCCTCATCCCTCCTCCAACCATGTCTCCATTCCTTCTCCCACCACGTCCCCATCCCACCACCAAATATGTCCCCATCCCTCCTCCAACCACGTCCCCATCCCTCCTCCAACCACGTTCCCACTCTTCTCCCATCACATCCCCATCTCTTCTCCCATCATGTCCCCATCCCTCCTCCAACCATGTCTCCATCCCTCCCCCAACCATCTCTCCATCCCTTCTTCCATCACGTCCCCATCTCTCCTCCCATCATGTCTCCATCCCACCACCAACGTCCCCATCCCTCCTCCCACCACGTCCCCATCCCTCCTCCCACCATGTCCCCATCCCTCCTCCCATCACATCCCCATCCCTCCTCCCATCATATCTCCATCCCACCACCACCGTCCCCATCCCTCGTCCCACCACGTCCCCATCCCTCGTCCCACCACGTCCCCATCCCTTCTCCCACCACGTCCCCATCCCTCCTCCCACCACGTCTCCGGACAGATGGACACATGCCTACACGCCGACGACACGTATGCACACGCAGACACGCGTATATACACGTGTGTAGACTCGTAAACACGCACACGCACATACGTGCACACCTGGACGCGCCCACACGCGCGAATCCCCACACCTATATGCGCACACGCGTGTGTCTACACACATGTACACTCACCTCTGCACACGTATGTGCCTGTATCCCTACCCCTATGCGCATATAGACACGTATGGACACGCTAAGCACACCCATGCACACGCGTACACGTATAAACACACATGTATGCTCACCTATACATGTGTATTCACCCCCATGGGCACATATATACACGTATGTACTCACCTGTACACGTGTATTCACCCTCGTGGGCATTTTGGGGTGATTTTAGGGCTTTTTCCAAGCCGCGCCGAAGGAAACGGGGCGAAACGAGGTGGGATTGAGTCATTTTGGGGTGAAACACACACCCCCCCCCCCATATCTGCTCTGGGATTGTGGTTTAAGGACGATTTAGAGCTAAAAATCGGGGTCTGTTTTTCCCATCGCGGCGTCGACGTCCGACCGTTGGGGGGGCTGGGAAACTGCGGGGGGAGGGGGGGGGGAGGCGGGAAAGAAACTGGGGTTTGATCCCACTTTGCGGTTATTTTCTATTAATAAAATACTTAATAAAAGTGTATAAAGGGGAGACGGGTCGATCCCTCTCGGCTTTTCGGGGTGCGAAGTGATGGACAAACCTTTGGGAACACCCCCCCCCCCCCCGCCAAAATACCCACCGTGGGGTGCAGCGATGCTCCCTCCCCCCCGGGGGGCGTTGCTGAAGTCTGGGGGGAGTTCCCCCCAGTTTTCCAGGTGGGTTGGGGTCAGGGGGACGCTTCAAATCCCCCCCAAAACCCCCCCCCTTCCTCCCCACAAAAACACCCTTCTTCCACCACAAACGTTGGGTCTGCAGGAGCTCTGCCAGCATCCCGGGAGGCGCGGGGACACGTCCCCCAGCCCCCCAAAATTCAAAATTCACCCCCCCCCCCCAACTCCCCACCTGGCAGCTGAAGTTTTTTACTGGTTTTGGCTGGGCTGGGGTTAATTTTCTCCCAGTTTCGCAGCTGGTATGTCAGGAATGTCAACAACGCATATTGTTGTAGTTGTTGCTAGGCGATGTTTATACTATTCAAGGACCCTTTTTTCCGCCTTCCTATGGAAACCGAGGACAGAAAGGACCCAACAAGGGGGCGGCCAATGGGATAGTCCGTACCACAGACGTCACCTGCCGTATATAAAGGGGAGGGGGGGGCCACCCCGGGGCCGGGGGAGGGGGGGGTGGGACGGGAATCCGGGATCTCGGCTGGGAATCATCCGGGGGATGGTGAGAGCGACTTGTCCCATTTGACTTTCTCTATTCTTTTCCTGTTTGTTTGGGTTTTTTTTTTTTAATTCTTATTATTTTTCTATTTTCTCTCCTGTTCCTGTTCTTCTAAAACCCTCTTTATCTCAACCCCCAAGTTTTTTTTTTTAATTTTTCTCCCCGTCCCACTGCGGCGGGGGGGGGGGGAGGGAGGGAGATGGGGGTGGACGACACCTCAGTTGCCGGATGGGGTTCAACCCCCGCACTCCTGGTTGTGTTTCGGCTCTCGCTTAATATTTAACGATTAATTAACCCTTCCCCCATAGATCCACCACTCCACCAGCTGCCAGGAGGAAAATTAACCCTATCCCAGTCCAAACCAGGACACCCCACACCAAGGGGATGCCCCGTGGTGGGTCAAGACCCCCCCTGGACCCTCCTCACCACCCCATTGATAATTTTTTTATTCCCCCCAAAATCCCTTTTTTTAGGGGAAATCCTAAAACCCCGGAGGAAAACGGGGTGGTGGCTTTTGAGGTCGTCCCCTTCTCTCCCAGTTTGGGCTGGGAGAGAGTTAATTTTCTTCCCAGTGTTTCCGAGCTGGGATGGAAGGAACGTCCATAACGCATATTGGTTGGGGTTGTTGCTAGGCGATGTTTATATTATTTAAGCACTGACGGAACAACGGCCAATGGAATATTCCGTACAATAGAGGTCCCGCTCCGGATAAAAACGGGGGCAAATTGGGCAATTAATTCCCCGGCTGGTGAGAGTGATTTGTGGTTTATTAATCTTTTATATTCCTTTACCATTATTATAATAATTATTATTAGTATTGTATTTTAATTTGCCATTATTCTCCTATTAAACCCTCTTTATCTCAACCCACGAGTTTTATTTTGCCCCTTTTTCTTCCTCCTCCTTTTATCCCTCTTCTCCCTCCTCTCCTGGTGGGGCTGGAGAAGGTCCTTGAACCCCGACACCTCCTTTAGGGTTGTCTCCTTTTGGGGTTGTCCCCTCTAGGGTTGTCCCCATGGAGGTGACGGCCATGGAGGACGCTGCTGCGCCCCTCGTCCCGCTCCCCACAGCCGGCGCTGGGGACACCGCGAAGAGGAACGGGGACAGCGCGGTGCCACCGGGTGAGAGTCCCCGGGGCTGGGGACAAGGCGGGGGGGGTTGGATGGTGGCTGAGAGGTGGCTTTGGTGGGGACAAGGGTCTGGGGACACGTTGGGGGGGTGGTTCTTTGTCCCTAAGGAGGGCTCTTGTGCCGGGTTGTGTCCCCAGACCTTCTGCCACCACGTCCCCATCCCTTCCCTCACTGTGACCCCATCTTTCTCCCACCATGTCCCCACCTATTTTTGCCCCCATGTCCCCAAACCGTCTGCCCCCATGTCCCCATGCCCTCTGCCACGTGGCCCCATTCCTTCTCCCACCATAGTACCAACCCTTCTCCCACCGTGTCCCCATCCCTTCTCCCACCGTGTCCCCAACCCTTGTCAAGGTCCCTTCTGCCTTGGAGCCTTCATCCTCTGCTGGCACCACCTGGCTCTTGGCTGACCCGTTCCCTGAATCCCTGTGGTTCCCCGTCCCTGCTCCATGTGAACCCTCTCCCAGCTGGAAGGGGCTCCTGGGGACCTTCTCTCTCCCCAACAGATCTGGGATCCATCAAGGAGGAGGAGAAACGGCAGCAGGATGATCCCGAGCAGGAAGAGGAACCATTGGAACCCCCAACCTCCAGCAGGCAGCTGTCCCCAGGGTCCCATCCCGACGGATCCCCACTCCCAGGGGACAAGGGGAGGGACGAGGCGCCCAACACCTGCCGGGAATGCGGGAAGAGCTTCCGTCAACGCTCAGCGTTGGTCAACCACCATCGGATCCACACGGGCGAACGCCCCTTCGGCTGCCAGGATTGCGGACGCCGCTTCAACCGTCGCTCCAACCTCACCACCCACCGCCGCATCCATACTGGTGAGACGCCATTCCAGTGTCCGGATTGTGGGAAGAGCTACCACGACAGCTCCAACCTCCGTCGCCATCAGAAGACGCACACGGACGAACGCCCTTACCGCTGCGAGGAATGCGGGAAGAGCTTCAAGAACAGGTCGACCTTGACCATCCATCACCGCGTGCATTCGGGGGAGAAGCCCTACAAGTGCCCCGAGTGTCACAAGAGCTTCAAGATCAGCGCGGAGCTGATGCGTCACGGGCGGGTCCACAGTAGCGAGAGGCCCTTCAAGTGCTCCGAGTGTCACAAGAGCTTCAAGACCAGTCCGGAGCTGGTGCAGCACTGGAGGAGCCACACCGGCGAGAGACCCTACGAGTGTTCCGAGTGCCACAAGAGCTTCAAGACCACCTCGGCGCTGGTGCAGCATCGCCGGACCCACACCAACGAGTGACCCAACAATTGCTCCCAATGTGGGCGGCGTTTTGCCGACAACGCGACACCAACAGACACACACCGTCAAGCACAATCCCTACCCAACCCTTGGGAAGAGCTTCTCCAACCATCCCAGGCTCACCAAGCGCCAACAGATGGACGCCGGTGAGAAAGATTAACGCTGCCCTGACTGTGGCAGAGGTTTCAACCATCGCTCTACGTCGCCAGTGGTCCCACCTGGATCAGAAACCCTACATTCCCCTGATTTGCCCCAAAAACTTCACCTCCAGCACCCAACTCATCCAGCATCAGAGGATCCATCGCGAGGAGAAGCCGTAGGGTTGTGCCGAGCGCCGGAAGAGCTTTTGGCACAGCTCCGGTCATGTCGCCCATCACAAAAGCCACCAGCTGAAGATGGGGACAACCCCACCGGGGACCGTCCCCATCCTGGTGGCATCTCAGACTGATCTACACATGAAGGTGGTCCCTGGTGGGAACACCGAGGGGTGACCAACCCATCCACATGCATCCCACCAGCTATTGTTTTTCTTTCCCGATATGTTTTTAGATAGAATGTGGGGTTTGGGGGATGAGCTTATCAAAAGCCACCCCCATCCTCTGGTTTTCTTGCCTTAGATTCGAGATGAGGCGAAGGGAGGGAGGGGAGACCCATGAGCTGCACCCAAAATAAAAGAAATGACGGTCAAATGGGGTGTTTCTCGATATCTCAGTTCAATTTTTTGATGTTTTCAACCCTCTTTAGTGTTTTTGGAAGGGATGGAGCTGGATCGAAAGAAAATTATGGCCAAAATAAAAGCATTTGCGTGTTGGCATCGTGTGAGTATCTCTGTGGTGGGGACGAAGCGGGGGCTGTGGGGGTGGGAGAGCCTTTTTTTGGAGGGGGAAACTGAAAAATGTCCTCCATTTTGGGGAGCCGGGAACACCTTCTGCCCCCAGAGGGTGTGAGACGCCCCCCCCTCAGGAAGCAGCTGTGGGGTGGTGTGGCTGGGGTGGAGACCGTGGAGCTGGGATGGGGCTCTCCATCCCCCTCCGTTTCCCTTGGACAAGGATGGGGGTTCAACACAACCCATGGATGAGGTTTCTTTGGCGCCGATGGGTCTGTCATAGTGGTGCGGCGTCTTTCCATAAAAGTGGCCACCACGAGCCCACGTGTCCTCCTCACCGTCCACCCATCCATGGAGTTATCCCCCCACTCCTATCGACCATAGGGAAAACTCCACCCTGGAAACGGTCCAGAGAGTCTCCAAAATCTTGGTCTCTGCCCAAATCCAGCCACCATTTGGCTGTGGAAGAAGCCCGTGGTCCATCCACCTGCTTGATGCCACCAGAAGAAATGATTGGACCGAGGAGATGTGACTTTTGGGGGTCTAAAGCCAACAAATCCGCCCTTCCTAAAGAACTTCTGCCGTTGGTTTGCGCCCCACAGCTGAGCCCAGCTGTGGATGGCAGAGGAACCATCTGGATGGGTCACACTCGAAGAGTTGCGGTCAACGGCTCGATGTCCAGTGACGAGTGGTGTCCCTCAGGGGTTGGTACCGGGAACGGTACCATCTAACATCCTTGTTGGCAACATGGATGTTGGCGTTGAGTGCACAACACCAAGCTGGTGGCCGCGGTCACCACGCTGGAGGGACGGGATGGCAACCAGAGGGACCTGGACAGGCTGGAGAGGTGGGACAATACCAACCTCATGAAGATCAACCAGGCCAAGTGCAAGGTCCTGCACGTGGGTGGGGGCAAGCCCAAGCCCAAAGGCTGGGGGGAGAACGTCTGGAGAGCAGCCCTGAGGAGAAGGACTTGGTGGTGTTGGTGCTGGGGACCATCTGGGGCCATCAGAAGGACGTGGACCTGTTGGAGCGGGGCCAGAGGAGGGCCCGGAGATGCTGGGAGGGCTGGAGCCCCTCTGCTGTGGGGACAGGCTGAGAGAGCTGGGGGGGTTCAGCCTGGAGAAGAGAAGGCTCCGGGGAGACCTCAGAGCCCCTTCCAGTCCCTCAAGGGGCTCCCGGAAAGCTGCGGGGACACACACACACACACACTTTATCGGGGAGTGGAGCGATAGGACGGGGGGAACGTTTTTAAACTGGAAAAGGGGAGATTTAGATGAGAGATTCGGGAGAAATCCTTTACTCTGAGGGTAGCGATACACTGGAAGAGGTTGCCTGAAGAGGTTGGAGATGCTCCGTCCCTGGAGGGGTTCAAGGCCAGGTTGGACGGGGCTTGGAGCAACCTGGTCTAGTGGGAGGTGTCCCTGCCCATGGAACTGGATGGTCTTTAAGGCCCCTTCCAACCCAAACCTTTCTGTGGTTCTATGATTCTAAGTCCATCCCTACCAGTAAGTCAACGAACAGGACACCAGCAACACCTTGTGTCCATAAAACCTTCAAGATGCTGCCCCAAACCCCTCCAAAACATCAAGATGCAGCCCAAAACCCTTTGAGAAGACCAAGCTACAGCCCAAAACCCTCCAAAACACCAAGATACAGCCCAAAAACCTTCCAAAAGACTAAGATACAGACCAAAACCCTCCAAAACACCAAGATACAGCCCAAAACGCTTCCTGAGTTCTTCCTTGTTTACTGCTTATTTTTCTTCACGTGATGGTATCTGGTGGTGCAACCTCTGTCCTGCCCATCTACGGTTCGTCTTTGGATGAATCAACTCTTGAGTTGGCCAAAGGGCTTCAGAAGAAGCTCCAGCAACATCTTCGGGATGGAGATGGGCACGGCCCAACTCCACCTCCTGCTCTTGCTCCCAGAAAATAAACCAGAACTCAACTGCGATAAGCTTTTCCTCCACTCGCCTCCTTGCTTTGGCCTCACTGAACTCCAAAAAAGCTCGTTTTCATCCAGGCTGGGCCTCGGCCATCTCTAGGGTTGAGTTTTCCCAGTGGTTCTGCGAGGATGGGAGTGGGGGGACGCATCCATAGAGGGGTGGAGGGCGAGGAGGACACGTGGGCTCGTGGTGGCCACAGTTCGGAAGGACGCGACAACCATTAGCGTCAAAGAAACCTCATCCATGGGTTGGGTTGAACCCCCATCCTTGTCCAAGGGAAACGGAGGGGGATGGAGAGCCCCATCCCAGCTCCACGGTCTCCACCCCAGCCACACCACCCCACAGCTGCTTCCTGAGGGGGGGGCGTCTCACACCCTCTGGGGGCAGAAGGTGTTCCCGGCTCCCCAAAATGGAGGACATTTTTCAGTTTCCCCCTCCAAAAAAAGGCTCTCCCACCCCCACAGCCCCCGCTTCGTCCCCACCACAGAGATACTCACACGATGCCAACACGCAAATGCTTTTATTTTGGCCGTGATTTTCTTTCGATCCAGCTCCATCCCTTCAAAAAACACTAAAGAGGGTTGAAAACATCAAAAAATTGAACTGAGATATCGAGAAACACCCCATTTGACCGTCATTTCTTTTATTTTGGGTGCAGCTCATGGGTCTCCCCTCCCTCCCTTCGCCTCGTCTCGAATCTAAGGCAAGAAAACCAGAGGATGGGGGTGGCTTTTGATAAGATCATCCCCCAAAACCCGCATTCTATCTAAAAACATATCGGGAAAGAAAAATAATAGCTGGTGGGATGCATGTGGATGGGTTGGTCACCCCTCGGTGTTCCCACCAGGGACCACCTTCATGTGTAGATCAGTCTGAGATGCCACCAGGATGGGGACGGTCCCCGGTGGGGTTGTCCCCATCTTCAGCTGGTGGCTTTTGTGATGGGCGACATGACCGGAGCTGTGCCAAAAGCTCTTCCGGCGCTCGGCACAACCCTACGGCTTCTCCTCGCGATGGATCCTCTGATGCTGGATGAGTTGGGTGCTGGAGGTGAAGTTTGTGGGGCAAATCAGGTGAATGTAGGGTTTCTGCTCCAGGTGGGACCACTGGTGGTTGGAGTGATGGTCGAAGCCTCCACACAGTCCGGGCAGCGTTAATTATTAACACCAGTCTGAGCACATTGGTGCTTGGTGAGCCTGGGACGGTTGGAGAAGCTCTTCCCAAGGGTTGGGTCGGGATGGTTGTCCTAGACAACGTGGGTCCGTTGATGTCGCGCCAATTGGGAGCTGTCGGCAAAACGCCGCCCGCACTGGGAGCAATCGTAGGGCCTCTCGCCGGTGTGGGTCTGCCAGTGCCGCACCAGCCCCGAGCTTTTCGTGAAGCTCTTGTGACACTCGGGGCACTTGTAGGGCCTCTCGCCGGTGTGGGTCCGCCAGTGCTGCGCCAGCTGGGAGGTGTTGCGGAAACACCGGCCGCACTGGGAGCAATCGTAGGGTCGCTCGCCGGTGTGGGTCCACCAGTGCTGCACCAGCCCTGAGCTGTTGGTGAAGCTCTTGGGGCACTGGGAGCACTGGTAGGGCTTCTCCCCCGAATGCACGCGGTGATGGATGGTCAAGGTGGACCTGTGCCTGAAGCTCTTCCCGCATTCCTCGCAGCGGTAAGGGCGTTCGTCCGTGTGTGTCTTCCGATGGCGACGGAGGTTGTTGCTGATGCGGTAGCTCTTCCCGCAGTCGGGACACTTATAGGGCTTGTCGCTGGCGTGGATGCGGCGGTGGGTGATGAGGCTGGAGCGATGGTTGAAGCGGCGTCCGCAGTCCTGGCAGCCGAAGGGGCGTTCGCCCGTGTGGATCCGATGGTGGTCCACCAAGGCCGAGCGTTGACGGAAGCTCTTCCCGCATTCCCGGCAGGTGTTGGGTGCCTTGTCCCTCCCCTTGTCCCCTGGGAGTGGGGATCCGTCGGGATGGGACCTTGGGGACAGCTTCTGACTGGAGGTTGGGGGTTCCAATGGTTCCTCTTCCTGCTCGGGATCATCCTGCTGCTGTTTCTCCTCCTCCTTGATGGATCCCAAATCTGTTGGGGAGAGAGAAGGTCCCCAGGAGCCCCTTCCAGCTGGGAGAGGGTTCACGTGGAGCAGGGACAGGGAAAGGGTCAGCCAAGAGCCAGGTGGTGCCAGCAGAGGGTCAAGGCTCCGAGGCAGAAGGGACCTTGAGAAGGGTTGGGGACATTGTGGGAGGAGGGTTGGGGATATGGTGGGAGGAGGGATGGGGACGTGGTGGGAGAAGGGATGGGACCACGTGGGAGAGGGCACAGGGATACGGTGGCAGAAGGTCTGGGGACGTGGTGGCAAAAATGGGTGGGGACGTGGTGGGAGAAGGCTGGGGTCACGGTGGGAGAAGGGACGGAGACATAGTGGAAAGGGGATGGAGTCGCGATGGGAAATGGATGGGGTCACCAGTGGGAGAAGGTTTGGGGTCATGATGGAGAAGGGATGGGCCTATGGTGGGACGGGCTGGGGACACAGCAGGAGAAGGGATGTTGTCACTGTGGAAGAAGGGATGGGGACATGGCGGGAGAAGTGATGGAGACGCAGTGGGAGAAGGCATGGGCACACGGTGGCAAAAGGGATGGGGACATGGTGGGAGAAGGTCTGGGGTCCTGGTAGAGAAGAGATGAGGACATGGTGGCAAAATGGATGGGGACGTGGTGGTAGAAGAGATGGGGAGATGGTTGGAGATGGGATGGGGACATGGTTGGAGGAGGGATGGGGACAAGATGGGAGAAGGTCTGGGGACACAACCCGGCACAAGAGCCCTCCTTAGGGACAAAGAACCACCACCCCCCGCCACGTGTCCCCAGACCCTTGTCCCCACCAAAGCCACCTCTCAGCCACCATCCAACCCCCCCGCCTTGTCCCCAGCCCCGGGAACTCTCACCCGGTGGCACCGCGCTGTCCCCGTTCCTCTTCGCGGTGTCCTCAGCGCCGGCTGTGGGGAGCGGGACGAGGGGCGCAGCAGCGTCCTCCATGGCCGTCACCTCCATGGGGACAACCCTAGAGGGGACAACCCCAAACGCCGTCACCCCACTGGCCCCCGGGGTGGGGGGGTTCCCCTAAAAAAAGGGATTTGGGGGAAAAATGATGGGGGGTGAGGGGGGTCTTGACCCACCGCGGGGCATCACTGGGATGTAGGAGCTGGGGACGGGCACCCCCAGCGTGGGGTGTCCTGGGTCGGACTGGGATGGGGTTAATTTTGTCCTGGTTTGGAATTAATTTTGTCCTGGTTTGGACTGGGATGGGGTTAATTTTGCCCTGGTTTGGAATTAATTTTGTCCTGGTTTGGACTGGGAAAGGGGTAATTTCATCCCGGTTTGGAATTAATTTTATCCTGGTTTGGACCGGGCTGTGGCTAATTTTGTCCCGGTTTGGACTGGGATAGGGTTAATTTTTTCCTGGTTTGGTCTGGGATGGGGTTAATTTTGTTCCAGTTTGGACGGGGATGGGGTTAATTTTGTCCTGGTTTGGAATTAATTTTGTTCTGGTTTGGACTGGGATGTGGCTAATTTTGTCCCAGTTTGGACTGGGATGGGGTTAATTTTGTCCTGGTTTGGAATTAATTTTGTCCTGGTTTGGACTGGGATGTGGCTAATTTTGTCCCAGTTGGGACTGGGATGGGGTTAATTTTGTCCTGGTTTGGAGTTAATTTTGTTCCGGTTTGGACTGGGACGGGGTTAATTTTGTCCTGGTTTGGAATTAATTTTGCCCTGATTTGTACTGGGATATGGTTAATTTTGTCCTGGTTTAGACTGGGACAGGGTTAATTTTGTCCTGGTTTGGACTGGGATAGGGTTAATTTTGTCCCGGTTTGGACTGGGATGGGGTTAATTCCTCCACTCCTGGCAGTGGAGTGGCCGATCTACAGGAGGGGGGTGGGATATTCTTAATTAGTCATTAAATATTAAGGAAGAGCTGAAATATGGCTGGGAGTGGGGGGGGGGTTAACCCCAGTTGGCAACTGGGACCTCGAAACTGGTAATCCCCCCCCCAGTTAAATGGGATGGGGAGGAGAATTAAGAAAACATAACTTTTTGGGGTTGGAATAAAAAGAGTTTAGAAGGCCAGGAACGGAAGAAAAAATAAAAATAATGAGAAGAACGGGAAAAAAAACCAGAGAAAACGAGGGATGAAATGCAATTACTCACCCAAATCCCTGGCGATGGGGGATCCCAGCCCCCCGACGGCCCCCCGTTTTGTCCTGTCTGTGGGGCGGAATATCTATGGGGCGGAATATCCCTTCGGGCCACCTCGTCCTTGAAGCTGCTGCTGGAAAATTCAAGTCCTTGGCCACTACACCATCCGCGATATCGAAATTCTTCTCATGCCAAACCCCCCCCAAGCAGGAGAAAAAAAAAAAAAAAAAAAAGCAACAAAATTTAACTCTATCCCAGCCCAAACCTGTAAAAAAAAAAAAGGGATGGAGAAATGGGAATTTACTGGTTTGGAACATCCCCGAGGATATTCCAAATTCTCCGAAGGGAGAAGGGGAAAGGAGCCGGGGGGGGGGGGGGAGGGGGGGGGAAGCATCCCCCTAAAAAAAATTAGAGGAAAAAAGTGAAAAAAAATAGAATTATTACTAGTTTTCTGAAGTCCGGAGATGAAGGCAATGCCCGGTACAAATTCCAAGAGAATTCCCGATGAGGGAATCAAGGCGGCGAGAAAGGCGTCACCCAACGCAACTCAACAACTAAATCAACGTCGCCGTTAATTAAACGAAGAGAATTAATTTGGTTTAGCGGTCGCCGGTGCGATCTTTCGTTAACTCAAGCGCCCCCCCGGGGCGGGGAAGAGAATCGCCGAGAGGAAAAAACCAGTTTAAGGGGGCAAAAAAAAGGCAGAAAATCTGAACAACGATAAAAAAAAAAAATAAATAAAATGAGATATATATAAATAGAGGACGCGCCACGCAAATGCTCACCACCCGAAAGCGACGCTCCTCGGCCAATTCCCCCGCCGCGTTCCCGGCCCCCCCCAACCAATTCTGCCCCCCCTCCCAGTTAATTACGCTAATTAATCTGCGGAGGCTGACGTCATGCCGCTATGGAATATCCCCTTGGAGAAGGCGGAATGGCCTCGACTGCTTGGCAACCACCCGTGTTATCAACATTATTCTCCTCCCAAACCAAAAACATGGCCACCGGGAAGAAAATTAACCCCATCCCAGCCAAAACCAGTAAAAACCTTCAGCTGCTGGTTTGGGCCAGCGGGGTGGGGGGGTACGGACGTCCCCAGGCAGCAGATGTTGGCGGAGCTCCTGCGGACCCTACTTTTGGGGGGAAAAAGTGGGACTTGGGGGCATCCAAAGCCTCCCCCCCCACCCCAACCCACATAAAAATGAGGGGAAGCGCCCCAATTTCAGCACCCACCGGGACCTGGCGGAGGGGGGGGAACGGGGGCCCCCACCTGGCAGCACCCAGGGGTTTCTCCATCGCTTTGCACCCCAAAATGCGAGAGGGATCACCCCATCCCCCCTTTAAGGAATTTTATTGATTTTTATCGATTTTATTAATATAAAAATATTGTTGTGATCCACGCGCAAGGTCCAGTTGGAGGCCCGTGGCTACTGGTGGTCCCCGGGGGGGGTCAGTACTGGGCCCAGTCTTGCTCAACATCTCCGTCAAGGACCTGGGTGGACTTTTGGTGGTGACACTGAACTGGGAGGAGCGGGTAACACACCACGAGGCCGTGCCACCACCCAGCGACACCTGGACAGGCTGGAGAGGAACCTCCTGGAGTTCAGCCTCAGGAGGAACAACCCCATGGACCAGTACAGGTTGGGGGCTGACCTGCTGGAGAGGGAACCGGGAGTCCTGGTGGACACCGAGTTGCCCAGGAGCCAGTAAGAAGGCCACTGGTCTCCTGGGCGGCATCAAGAAGAGCACGGAGAACCTCGAGGGAGGTCATCCTCTGCCCTGCTGAGGCCACAGCTGGAGTACTGGGTCCAGTTCTGGGCTCCCCAGTTCGAGAAGGACTGGGAACTACTGGAGATAGCCCAGTGGAGGGCTACGAAGACCCTCAAGGGACCGGAGGACATCTCTGCTGAGGAAAGGCTGAGAGCCCTGGGGCCGTTTAGCCTGGAGAAGAGAAGACTGAGAGGGGACCTCATCATCCAGCCCTTCAACGGTTGGACTCGATGGTCTTAAAGGTCTCTCCCAACCACAACGATTCGACAATCAAACCATTTGACGGTTGGACTCAACGATCTCAAAGGTCTCTCCCAACCACAACGATTCGATGATTCTACGGTCAACGCTTAGCAACATCCAAAGAGGAGTGGGCCAGACTCTTCCCAGTGGTGCCCAGCCACAGGACAAGGGGGAACAGGCACCAACTGGAAGACGGGAAATTCCATCTCAACATGAGGAAAAAACTTCTTTACCGTGAGGGTGGCAGAGCCCTGGCACAGGCTGCCCAGAGAGGGCGTGGAGTCTCCGTCTCTGGAGACATTCCAAACCCACCTGGATGCGTTCCCGTGGGACCTGCTCTCAGTGACCCCGCTTTGGCAGGGGGCTGGACTGGACGATCTCCAGAGGTCCATTCCAACACCAAAGCTTCCATGACTCTGTGTCGAGGCCTTCAACCAAGTCTTCTCCAGATTTGGAACTTCTCGAACCCCATGGCCATTGTGTCCTCCAGGAGCTCCTCACCCAACATCTCCAAGGATGAAGGAGCTCCTCGCCCAACATCTCCAAGGATGTAGGAGCTCCTCCCAAACCTCACGTAAGCTCAGGGGAGTCTTCTCTGCTCCTTTGGCTGGCCTTCAGCAGGTTCTTCTCCTCTCCCCTTGTCCCCGGAGCTTTGCCAGGCTCTCCCCAGGGCGGGGGGCGGGCACCCAGGTGCAGAGCGATGGGCGTCCATCACGGTTTCGGGCTGGGATGGGGTCGGTTTTCTTGCTGGCAGCTGGCGTAGGATGGGATGGTTTGGATGGGGGATGAGAAACAGCGAGGAGGAACATCCACGGATGGATTCAGTTGTGGCTGGGCAGCCAAGGCCTGGTCTGCTCCTCACACCGCCCCACCAGCGCGTGGGCTGGGGGCAGAGGGTGGGGGGGAACCAAAAGTTGGGCCAAAACCTGTTATTCCTCCCATTTTCTCCCCCCATCCCAGCTGGGGGGAAGCGAGCGAGGGGCTGCGTGGTCCCGACTGGGGTTAAACCACCACAGTGTCCAGGGGGCAAGGCAGCGTGTCACCCCTCTGCCCGCCCTGGTGCCCCCCAAAAAGGGGTGCCACCGTGGGGCAGGCACCGAGCTTCTGCCCTGAGCACCAAACTGGGGGAAACTGGGCGGGTGACAAAATCCTTTTGGTCCCAGCCTTCGTCTGGGTGATGCACCACGAGCTGGACACCAGTTAACGAGGGACTGGAACCCCAATCCAGCTGAAAAAAACCCTTCGGAGCACCAGAAACGACCCGGGTAAAGAAGATTTAAGTGCTAAGAACAAGGGTTTTTTTCCCCCCTATTTTGGTCTTGCAGAGGCAGCGCCTTCCGAGCATTCGGAAATTAACCACCACCTCTCACCCAGGTCTCGATCTCCCCATGGACAACCCGAGCGCGACAACTCCGCTTTCCTCCCTCTCCCCCCCCGGCTGTGGTTGGGGTTTGAAAAATCAAGAGGGTGAGGAGCACCTGCCAGGGGAGAAAAGGAAGTGGGGGGTGACATGGGGCAGAACGGAAAGGCGAGACCCCCACTGGAAGGGGGAGAAGCCCCCCGGCATCACGGCACGGGGAGAGGGGAGCGGTGGGAGGGCTGGGAGAGGTTTTAAGATGCTTTTGGCAGGCAAAGTGGTGGGAAAGCAAAGTAAAAAAAAAAAAAAAAAAAGAAGGAAAAGGTTAATTAAAAGCCTGTACCATTTGCCAGGAGGGCAGAGCTGTAGTTTATTAATGTTATTCCCACTGGGATTCCGGGCGGCACCAACAGGAAATTCCCGAGCAGGAAGAACTGAAGCTCTTTGAGAAAAAGCCGTAGAGCGAAGCCTTGCCGAAGCGGTTCCCAAAAGTGACTTCAGAGACTCTTTACCGACCCCTAGATCGCAGCAGCACCGACGAGCGGCGGGATGACGAGGAGCTCCAGCGGCACGGCGGGGGGAAGGCAGGCACGGCGCTTGCTGAGCGGTTCCCAAACGTCCCCAAAAGTGACCTCAGAGAGTCTCAGCAACCCCTAGATCGCGGCAGCACCGACGAGGAGAGGGATAACGAGGAGCCGCGTCGGTATGGACAAGGGAAGGACTCGTTCAGGGCGTCCCCTGTATCTTCAAAGTGCGTTCACGTCACTCTCTCCCTCTCCTCCGGCCGGAAACAAGCCCCTCCCTTATATCCCGCATCGGATGGGGTGGAAAAAAATCCAGGCAGGAGTCGCCGCACACGCGGCCAAGCGCACGCGGCGAGCCTCACCAGACTCACACTCCAGCTTTGCTAACAGCGCCTTGTCCGATAACCCCGCCACGGCGTTGCGCTCCCTTCTTGTTATTTTCTTCTCCGAAGGTCAGGCTCTCGCGGATACGGCGCCTCGTTTCTGCGGCAACAGGACCGCGGTCCTTTTTCTTGGCACGTATGCGGGGGTTGGTCCAACTAGTAGTTTTCCCTCGTGTCTCACTCGGCGCATCCTCTTTTCTCCCCTAACGCACCCCTCTGTGATCAAAGCGGCATATTTTTAAAGCATAATTAACAATTATTATATATTTTAAAAATGTACGATACATTTTTAAAACGTTGAATGATACATTTTTAAAATATATAATAAATATTAAAAATATATCACAATTTTTAAAAACAGTAGAAAAGGAGCACCAAGAGCTATGTACGAAAGCAGCAAGAGAAGTCACGTTGCAGTCCCAGGAAAAAAACCTTTCCAGGCTTGAGGTTCCAGTGCGGACAGCACACGGCAGCTCCCGGCACGTCTCCCGATGCGCCGGATCGTCACAGGAGAGCTGGCAGCGAGTTTCTGCCGAGACCAGGAGGAAGCGAAGCAGCAGCTGGGGGAGGGACATCCGTGCAGAACTCCCCGCCGGTGGAAGAGGCGAAGGTCTGAGTCCCCACCACGGAAAGGTCCTTTCTCCAGCACCTCTGTCACCTGAGCGCTTGGGGCTTGCTGCAGATGTACGGCCGGGACTGGGAGCAGCCTGCACTCGCGACAGCCCCGTCGTACAAATACGCACACTCTCCTTGGCCGTGTACCTCAAACCTGCAACAAGCAGCACAGGCACCGCTGGCACCGTGGGGTTCATGGTTGTCCCCTCAAGCACCAGGAGGGGACAAGTGACACCTGCGAGGGACAGCCCCAGCAGACACGTCCCACCAGGGCCCTGCCCGTCCCACCGCAGGACGGTCTCCCCACGGCCCCGGCTCCCAACGGGACTCACGTCTGGTTGAAGCTGCTGCCATCCACCCACTGCAGGCGCTCGCCCCGTCTCCGCAGCCCAAGCCAGCAATCAACATGGGCCTTGAGGCTCCAGAGGAACTCCTGGGCCGGACAGAGAGAAGCCAACAGTCAGGAGATGCTGCTGCCAGACCCACACTGGTCCCTGCCAGACCCACAAGGCCACCACCAGCCCTGGGATGGCAGCAGCTCCCACCCCACCCCTGCTCCAACAAGCTCCAGAGCTGCTGCAGGAGCTCACCAGCCCGGCCAGCGCCTCTCGCTCCTGCTCTGACACAGCTCGGCTCCAACCCCGGGCTCTGCAACAACCCAGGGACCCCCCAAACCCCCACGCAGCCACAACAGCCCCTCACTCACCATCTCCCACTCCCTCCTGGGCATGACCAGCGAGGCCCCGTGCGAGGAGCACTGCTCCTGGCTCCACTCCCAGCTCCCCTCTTCCCTCGAGAAGGAGTAGCAGACATTGCGGTACCCAACCCAGCCCTCAGGACAGGCCAGCACCAGAGCCGCAGGCACAGCTGGATCCCCTCCACGTCTTCCTGCTGGAGAGGGAAGGGCAGAAGGGCAGAGGATTGGGCTCCGCAGGGAGCAGGGGACACAGCTCCGCGGGGCAGGGAAGGAGGCAGCCGCTCCTCCCTTACCTGAGAGTGCAGCAACAGCCACGGCCAGAGCCAGGACCAGAGCCACCAGCACAGCCAGCACCACGACCCACACTGGAGCGAGTGTGGGACACCTGCCTGGAGGGGGAAAGAGCCACTCGGGGTGAGGACAGTGCTGTCCCCCTCCCAGCCCCACCACCCCCAGCACCAGCTGCCCAGGGAACACGGCAGGGACCCCCCAGACCCTTCTACCCCACACACACTCAGCTGCAGCTTCTCAATCCCCTCCCCGCGCACAGCAACTGCCATCGGGCCATTCCCAGCTGGCAGCAAGGGACAGTCACACGGGGCAGGGACAAGGCTGTCACCCCACACACACGGGGGGACAGCCCGCAGCAGGAGAGCTGCCAGGCAGAGAGAGATGGGGGGGCTGATACAGCCCCCCAGGGAGGACCCAGCAGAACACAAGGCCCTTTCCCAGACAGCTGGAAGAAGCCTCACCCTTGCCAGCCCCACTCCTCCTGGGGTGACACTGCCACGGGGACACTGTCCCCTCACGACAGGCCACAGGGGTGGCCCCGCACTCACCCACGACTCTGAGGATCCTTCTGCCTGTAGCCCCAGGCACCTCTGGATTGGGGGGTGCCCCTCCATCCTGGGGACTCGGGGGCTCCTCCACATTCCCGTCCCTGGAGCAGATTACGTTCCTCTCCCCCATGGCACTCTGAAAAGGGAAATCACTTTGCTCAAGACAAGCAGGATCTTGCCTCTTTCAAGCCAAGGCTTGGACCCAGTTCTACCACCCCTGCTCCGACCATCACCTTAGGGGATGGCAGAGAATGTGACAGGTCCAGTTCTACCACCCCTGCTCCGACCATCACGTTTAGGGGATGGCAGAGAACGCGACAGAGTGGATCGCGATGAAATAAGTCTGTTTGTTAACAGAGACCTACCTGGGTATGAAAGCTAAGCAAGGAACTCGCACTCCTGACGTCCCCTGGCCCCAGCTGTGCCCGCACCCTCCCCACCACCCTGCGCACACCCTTCCAGACAGGGCACAAAGCACTCGCCAGCTGGGGGCAACCCCAGCAGGGGCCCTGGCCTGGGATTGCCGCGGGAGGGTCCAGGGTCCCCCCAACACCTCTGCTGAGCCCTCCTCCGCTCACCACAGCGGCTGGACACCACCACCCACAGCCCCAGCGCCCCGGGCTGGGGCAGGGACGAGACCTTCACCCTTTGGCGATGGAAACTCCATGATCCCGGTGAGACAAAGGGTGCAAAAAGGCTCTTGTGGGTGCTTCAGAGAGAGAAAGACTCAGGTCAGGGCAAGGGAGGGAGCAAGGCAGAGCCGGGAGGAAAACACACAGCCCTGCAGTTTCTATCCCCCCCTACCCACTTACCCGGCCAAGCCCTGCATGTCTGGCCAAGGGGGGGTCAAGACAGCACCCAAACCCCACTGCAGCTGCTGCTCCAGAAACTCCCAGACCCACACGCAAATACCAAGGGAAGGAGAACACGAAGGGGGTCCTGGAGCCCGACCCCCCGCCCGGGAAAGCCCCGGCGGCACCAGGCCCTCCCGGCAACCCAGCGCAGCCCCAGGGAGCCCCAGCTCAGCCGGCGGAGCTCCGAGCAGCAGCGGGGCCCTGCGGGGGGAGCGGCTCCCCGGCCCCGCACGGAGCCCGGCGATCAAGAGCGGCGGCGCACGGGGAGCGCCAGCCCGCCGGGCTCCCTTCCCCACAGCCCCCCGCAGCCCCGCACCGAGCGGACGGTACCGGACGGACGGACGGACGGACACAGGGGGCTCCGCGCTCTGACACCTTCCCCCGCTGCCGCTCGGCCTTCACTGAATGAAGGATACAAGGAGGAATAGCGGCGGCACAAGCAGCCAATGGAAGGGCCGCCTTGACACTCCCCCCGCCACCCCCCCGCCAACAGCTGCCTCAGTGCCTGCAACCTGGAGCGCACCCGTTAAAGGACTGTGGGAATTAACTGCACCCAGACGGGATCGTGCCGCGCCCTGCACAATGACCCCCCTTTGCTGATGTGGCTGGAGAGCAGCCCTGAGGAGAAGGACTTGGGGGTGTTGGTGGATGAGAAGCTCAACAGGAGCCGGCAATGCGCGCTCGCAGCCCACAAAGCCAACCGCATCCTGGGCTGCATCAGGAGGAGCGTGGCCAGCAGGGCGAGGGAGGCGATTCTGCCCCGCTCCTCTGCTCCGGTGAGACCCCGCCTGGAGAACTGCGTCCAGCTCTGGAGCCCTCAGCACAAGAAGGACGTGGATCTGTTGGAGCGGGGCCAGAGGAGGGCCACGAAGGCGATCAGAGGGCTGGAAAACCCACGCTGGGAGGACAGGCTGAGAGAGCTGGGGATGTTCGGCCTGGAGAAGAGAAGGCTCTGGAGAGACCTTCGAGCCCCTTCCAGTCCCTAAAGGAGGCCCACAGGAAGGCTGGGGAGGGACTCTGGATCAGGGAGTGTAACGATAGCACACGGGGTAACGGTTTCAAACTGGAAGAGGGTAGATTTAGATTGGATATTAGGAAGAAATTCTTTACCGTAAAGGTGGCGAGGCACCAGAAGAGGTTGCCTAGGGAAGCTGTGGCTGCCCCATCCCTGGAAGCGTTCAAGGCCAGGCTGGATGAGGCTTTGAGCAGCCTGGGCTGGTGGGAGGTGTCCCTGCCCAGGGCAGGGGGGTTGGAACTACATGATCCTTAAGCTCCCTTCCAACCCAAACCATTCTGTGATTCTATGAGTTTGAAGGTCTCTTCAGTCATAAACTACTCTATGATAAAATGCCCTGTAAAACCCCATTCAGGTACCGCACTTAGGCTGGGACAGCCTCGTGCGCACAAATAAATATTCACCCTCGCTAATGCACATTTATCACCCGGCTCCCTCCTTCGCGCGGGTCAATGAGAAGTTTTATACCAGCAGCCAGCCCTTGGGTGGGTTCCAAGCTGCATCTAGAAATGAGGATGTTCTTGTTGAGGGATATCAGCTGGTGAGCATAAATAAGGGAGTTCTAATTAGAATAAAGTACTTGGGATTACAGCGCGGTGCTGTTTGCCGAGCTTTACTGAGCACGAGTAGCTGGAGCTGCTGAAGCCTTTGGGCCGCGATACTTGTTTTTCTTAGTCATTTTCCCTGGAGGCGGGCCAGCGCTGGGTTTAGTCTTTTACTACGGGACAGATGCTGATGTCTCCCCCAAGCCCAGGACGCGTCTCCCCCAAGCCCGGGACGCTTTGGTTCCCCACATTCTGCCCAACAAGGGCGGGCGCACAAGGGATGTGAACCAGAAGCTACGGGGGCTCCAGCCCTCGGCTGAAATTGCGACTCAAGGCGATAAGAGCCCGCCCGGACGCAGGAAAAGAATCCAATGAGATGTTAGAAGCCCCCAGGCCAAAAATCTCCACTGGACTAAAAGACGCCCGTGAGGAGGGGGTGTAGAGATCGCAAGGGTATAATTGCCCAGGGATTTCTTTGTTCGGGGTCGAGCCTGAAGGAGGAGGAAGCGTCTCCCAGCCCGTAAGTGCGCGTCGCCACACATGGGGCGTGAATGCTCGGGCAGCAGCTCCTCCTGATGTACTTTAAGAAGGTAGAGTGTACTTTTAAAATATGAGGTAAAAATGTGTTTTAGAAGGTAGAATCTCCCAGTTAGGAAGAATAAAGAGCTGTAAAGAAGTCGCAAGGCCCTGTGAAACCAGACGCTTGCTA
The DNA here is from genome assembly GCA_009819605.1 of Sterna hirundo. NCBI lineage: Eukaryota > Metazoa > Chordata > Aves > Charadriiformes > Laridae > Sterna > Sterna hirundo. Next base: position 58,795 of record WNMW01000078.1, read on the forward strand.
GAAACAATAAATGCCTTACTAACGAATAGACCCTTGAAGAAGAACAGGAGGCTGACAATAAGGAACATCCCACCACTGGAGGCGCCGAAACCTGCTGAAAACCAGACAGCTGCTGGATAAGGCATGAAGTCAACAAAAACTGGCAGTAACTGGGGGAAAGGTAAAGGCAGCAGCGGGAGATCGCGACCACCCACTCAATTAGAGACCCAATTGGACTGACGGCCCCCACGGCGCTGGAGCACGCGCGCATCCACTAAAGGACCCTGTAACTGTACATGAAAGCGAGAGACTGTGCTAACCAATAGAAAGCGTTAAGACAAGGCACTAACCAGTAATGGTAACTAAGGGCGTGTATTTCTGTGTTTTGAGCCGTATAAATATTCCTGAGAGCTTTTAGGCGGGTGTGCCAGCTTTGTGGATTACCACCTGGCACCCACCCTGGCAGAAACGATTGAAATAACTAACACCTCTGCTCTGGGTGTATCTGCACACTGGGTAAACAGCCCCGCTTTGGGACAACGCTCCCTTAACGATAACTACCCTGTTGTATTTAGTGACTTATTAGTGAATTAGTCACGTTTAGCGAATTATTACCATGACTTCAGGCCTGACAGCGGATGCACAAACAGCCCGGCTGCTGCAGGTGCGGCCGCACTCAAAAGCGGCAGCCAGGAGCACCGATAGTACGGTTTATTCGATGCAACATATGCCGATTCTTCAGGATTGGCGGCGACAAACGCACTACACGGCAAAACAGCTCCGTGGCTTTCAAGGCACGACTGCAAGCACAAGCTTGATTTCCCGGGTAAGCACTCGGCGTGGCCGAGGTCGCAACTCTTACCAAAAGGCGTCCCTTTTGGGGGAAGCCAGGAGCACAAACGCCTCGATCCGTCCCGATGATTTGGTGTCGGATTCTCGTCCCTCCATTAGCTACAAAATCGGGGTAATACTTATATTTCCGTTGGGCGGTGGGTAGGTGTGGTCAAGCCATCGTTCCTTCTGGTTGTGCCGGAGCCGTTCCATTTCCTGTTGGTAGTCGCACAACACACTTCTTGTGAGGAGCGTGAGAACGTGACCACGCAGCCGCCACCTCGCTTCGGGTTCGCCCCCCGGTGCCGTGGCAACACAAACCACTGGATCGTCACCCGTTTTCCATGTCCGTTCTGGGCCACGGCTGTTTATCAGCTCCACTGAGCTTTGCTTCTCTTTTGGGCTTCCAACATTTCCCGAGGTTAGCTTGGGATGCCCTCTTGGCTTCGTTTTGCTCCAGAAGTGATATTTCTTGCTAGTTTTATGTCTAAGCCAGCAACTGCAAAAGAGCACACAAGCCCCGTTGTTTTATTTCACATTCTATTCAATGTTGGGTGCCTTCTGTCACATCTCAACCCGGTGGCAACTGAAAGGTCTTGACAAACTTTTACCTTTGTCCCTTAGACATCATCCGTGCGCTGGTATTACCGTGTTTGTCTTGATGCCATATCTCTGGCGTATCTACTAATTATCCCCGCTGCTGGCAGTGGCGCCCGAAATAAAAGCTCTCGAAATCAAAAGGAGTAGAGAGCGGAGCTATCGCTTTATTCGACGTCGGGCACTAGGGGAGAACTCACAAATCCAGCACACCTCACCGGGGATATTCACCCACTATTTAGACACAAAAAGTTCTCATAATTCCCCCTACCTAACACGTAACCCCACGCAGGCTTACAGATTCATCAGGATGACCCAACAGCCTTTTTGCGCAGGCGTATTAAGTTTTGCTCCATCGGCAAAACACCTTCGCGTGAGCTTCTCGGTGGTCGTTTGGGTGAGGAGACCCTTCCTCGCATTATCCTTTTAAGGTATTGAGTCATGTCAGGACAGCACAAGTTTCCTGTAAGCTTGCCAACTTCTGGAGGATGATACGGATGTCCCTTCAAGCAGCCACAGCTCTGTCCTAATCGGTACAGGAGAACATACTTGACACATACAAGAACCCTGAAGTGATTAACTACTTCTTGCTACCCCCTCCTCGGCGATGAGCTACTTCTGGCCGTCTCCTCATCAGCGCTGTCTGTAAACTCAGCTCAGTGACTATTTTCTCACTCACTAAGAAGGTCACTAATCAGCTATTTTCCCACACAGTAAGAAGGTTAATACAAAACAAACAACATTTTAGCTGGCACGTCATTATCAGCAAAGCAGAGGCCTGTCTTTGCTAACAGGAGCGAGGCAGAGCCGGGAGGAAAACACACAGCCCTGCAGTTTCTATCCCCCCCTACCCACTTACCCGGCCAAGCCCTGCATGTCTGGCCAAGGGGGGGTCAAGACAGCACCCAAACCCCACTGCAGCTGCTGCACCAGAAACTCCCAGACCCACACGCAAATACCAAGGGAAGGAGAACACGAAGGGGGTCCTGGAGCCCGACCCCCCGCCCGGGAAAGCCCCGGCGGCACCAGGCCCTCCCGGCAACCCAGCGCAGCCCCAGGGAGCCCCTGCTCAGCCGGCGGAGCTCCGGGCAGCAGCGGGGCCCTGCGGGGGGAGCGGCTCCCCGGCCCCGCACGGAGCCCGGCGATCAAGAGCGGCGGCGCACGGGGAGCGCCAGCCCGCCGGGCTCCCTTCCCCACAGCCCCCCGCAGCCCCGCACCGAGCGGACGGGGCCCAGCAGCGCCCACGGCCACGACCCACCTCAGCTCCGCTCCCGCCGCCGCGCTGCGCCCAATCAAGGGCGGGACCTAACCTTTATATCCTGGCACGGACCGCCTACCGCTCCGACCAATCAGCGCGAAAGGACGAGGAGTGGCGGAAGACTCAGCCAATCGCAGCGGGTCATCCGGTGTGGGTGTGGCTTGGGAGACAGCTGACGGGGAAATAGCCTTTCTTTTTTGGCACGTATGCGGGGGTTGGTCCAACTAGTGGTTTTCCCTCGTGTCTCACTCGGCGCATCCTCTTTTCTCCCCTAACGCACCCCTCTGTGATCAAAGCGGCATATTTTTAAAGTATAATTAACAATTATTATATATTTTTAAAATGTACAATGATATATGTCGGCATGTGTCAGAGTGGGAGCCGGACCCGGAGTAACGATGAAATCTCAATATGAGTATGATCGTTCTCCCTTTATTCAAGTTTTCACAGCATATTTATAGACAGACAGTGAAAGATACGCTGGCAAAAGTGATTGGCTTACAACCTATGTTTATGTAGCTAAAGACAGTTCATTGGCACACATTTGAAAGTTCGTTGGCACACATCTTGAAATTCCGTTGGTACACTTCTCGAGAGTTCGTCGGCACACTTCTTGTGCCCACCTATCGCTACACAAGACAGCTTCTCCCTCTCTCCACAGATGTGGTTCTGCTTATCTTTGTTTACGGTTTTGTTACTTCTACTATTTACAGGACTTCAAGGAGAACTCGCAGTCACATACAAGCCTGTAATTAAGGCTTCTCCTTGAGGCTCATATCAAAGGCTGAATTGTTCATCGCAATCAGATCATGTCCCTTCTCACTCAGCCATTCCTCCACAGATACATTTTTGTATCGTTCCACATTTTAAAAATGTATCGTTCCACATTTTATTTTCAAAATGTATAACAACACATTAAAAAAATACAGAATACTATAAATACATAATAAATATTAAAATATATATAACAATAATTTTTAAAAACACTAGAAAAGTAGCACCAAGAGCGATGTACAAAAGTAGCAAGAGAAGTCACGTGGCAGTCCCAGGAAAAAAACCTGTCCAGGCTTGAGGTTCCAGTGCGGACAGCACACGGCAGCTCCCGGCACGTCTCCCGATGCGCCGGATCGTCACAGGAGAGCTGGCAGCGAGTTTCTGCCGAGACCAGGAGGAAGCGAAGCAGCAGCTGGGGGAGGGACATCCGTGCAGAACTCCCCGCCGGTGGAAGAGGCGAAGGTCTGAGTCCCCACCACGGAAAGGTCCTTTCTCCAGCACCTCTGTCACCTGAGCGCTTGGGGCTTGCTGCAGATGTACGGCCGGGACTGGGAGCAGCCTGCACTCGCGACAGCCCCGTCGTACAAATACACACACTCTCCTTGGCCCTGCACCACAAACCTGCAACAAGCAGCACAGGCACCGCTGGCACCGTGGGGTTCGTGGTTGTCCCCTCAAGCACCAGGAGGGGACAAGGGCCGCCTGCGAGGGACAGCCCCAGCAGACACGTCCCACCAGGGCCCTGCCCGTCCCACCGCAGGACGGTCTCCCCACGGCCCCGACTCCCAACGGGACTCACGTCTGGTTGAAGCTGCTGCCATCCACCCACTGCAGGCGCTCGCCCCGTCTCCGCAGCCCAAGCCAATAGACAGGGTCACCCTTGTGGCTCCAGAGGAACTCCTGGGCAGAAGAGAGAGAAGCCAACAGTCAGGAGATGCTGCTGCCAGACCCACACTGGTCCCTGCCAGACCCACCAGCCCTGGGATGGCAGCAGCTCCCACCCCACCCCTGCTCCAACAAGCTCCAGAGCTGCTGCAGGAGCTCACCAGCCCGGCCAGCGCCTCTCGCTCCTGCTCTGACACAGCTCGGCTCCAACCCCGGGCTCTGCACCCAACCCAAGGACCCCCCCAGACCCCCACGCAGCCACAACAGCCCCTCACTCACCATCTCCCACTCCCTCCTGGGCATGGCCAGCGAGGCCCCGTGCGAGGAGCACTGCTCCTGGCTCCACTCCCAGCTCCCCTCGTCCCTCGACAGGTAGTAGCAGACATTGCGGTACCCGACCCAGTCCTCAGGACAGGCCAGCACCAGAACCGCAGGCACAGCTGGATCCCCTCCACATCTTCGTGCTAGAGAGGGAAGGGCAGAGGATTGGGCTCCGCAGGGAGCAGGGGACACAGCTCCACGGGGCAGGGAAGGAGGCAGCCGCTCCTCCCTTACCTGAGAGTACAGCAACAGCCACGGCCAGAGCCAGGACCAGAGCCACCAGCACAGCCAGCACCACGACCCACACTGGATGGAGTGTGGGCCACTTGTCTGGAGGGGGAAAGAGCCACTCGGGGTGAGGACGGTGCTGTCCCCCTCCCAGCCCCACCACCCCCAGCACCAGCTGCCCAGGGAACAGGGGAGGGACCCCCCAGACCCTTCTACCCCACACACACTCAGCTGCAGCTTCTCAATCCCCTCCCCGCGCACAGCAACTGCCATCGGGCCATTCCCAGCTGGCAGCAAGGGACAGTCACACGGGGCAGGGACAAGGCTGTCACCCCACACACACGGGGGGACAGCCCGCAGCAGGAGAGCTGCCAGGCAGAGAGAGATGGGGGGGCTGATACAGCCCCCCAGGGAGGACCCAGCAGAACACAAGGCCCTTTCCCAGACAGCTGGAAGAAGCCTCACCCTTGCCAGCCCCACTCCTCCTGGGGTGACACTGCCACGGGGACACTGTCCCCTCACGACAGGCCACAGGGGTGGCCCCGCACTCACCCACGACTCTGAGGATCCTTCTGCCTGTAGCCCCAGGCACCTCTGGGTGGGTGGATGTTTCTCCATCCTGGTGACACAGGGGCTCCTCCACATTCCCATCGCTGCAGGAGACTCTGTTCCTGTCTCCCATGGCACTCTGAAAAGGGAAATCACTTTGCTCACAACACGCAGGATCTTTCAAGCCAGGCCTGGATCCCGTTCTACCACCCCCGCTCTCTTCCCGGTGTTGGGAGATGGCAGAGAAGGCGACACAGTACAGGGGGATGTTGCGAAACCGACTGCTCCACCGTGACTCACGCCCCGGCTCCGGCCACACAGAAGCAGCAGCGGCTCCTTCCCAAACTACCCGCCCGGAGGATGGAAGCTCCGGCCCCCGCACACAGACACGGGGACGGCGCAGGGAGGGGGCTGGAGCCCAAAGCCCCGGCGGCACCAGGCCCTCCCGGCAACCCAGCGCAGCCCCAGGGAGCCCCGCCGACGCAGCCAGCGGGGGAGCCCCAGCTCAGCCGGCGGAGCTCCGGGCAGCAGCGGGGCCCTGCGGGGGGAGCGGCTCCCCGGCCCCGCACGGAGCCCGGCGATCAAGAGCGGCGGCGCACGGGGAGCGCCAGCCCGCCGGGCTCCCTTCCCCACAGCCCCCCGCAGCCCCGCACCGAGCGGACGGGGCCCAGCAGCGCCCACGGCCAGCACCCACCTCACGCCCACACCTCCGCTCCCGCCGACGCTCTGCTCCCAATGACAGGCGGGGCCTAACCTTTATACCCCTGGCACGGACCGCCCACCGCTCAGGCCAATCAGCGCGCAAGGAAGAGGAGTGGCGCGGCAGGCTCAGCCAATCGCAGCGAGCCATCCGGTGTGGGTGTGGCTTGGGAGACAGCTGACAGAAAACGGGGCCTCTCCCCCCACCGCGGCCTCAATGACGGCCGTCGCTCACAGGCCGTTTTGGGTAGAAACTCGGTGATTTTTAGCCCCCTTCTGGCGGCCACCGCAGGGTGCCGGACCCCCCCTTTCCCTCCGCGGTGCGGTATTTGATGAGGTGTGGCCCCGAGGCCCCCCGGCCGGGGAGGTTTCCTGCGGGTTTTGGTGTGAAATAAAGCAAAATAAAGCTCGGCCCGGCCCGGGAAAGCGGGATTTTGCTGCTGGGGAGCTGCCGGTGGAGGGTAAAGGATCCACCTGGAAAAAACCCTCAAATACCACCAGTGACACACTCCTGAAAAACCTCCTGCTGTTGGGGATAATGAACTGCAGGGAAAACCGGCCTCGTTAATTAAATAACTGGGCATTAAACAGGGCCTGGAGGCAGCCGGGATCAACGGGGAGAAGCGGCACCGGTAACGCACAAAGAGCCACACCTCGCCACGTTCAGCAATCGCCGCTATCGCCTTGTCCAATAACGCCGCCACGGCGTTGCGCTCCCTTCTTGTTATTTTCTTCTCCGAAGGTCAGGCTCTCGCGGATACGGCGCCTCGTTTCTGCAGCGACAGGACTGCGGTCCTTTTTTTTTTCTTGGCACGTATGCGGGGGTTGGTCCAACTAGTAGTTTTCCCTCGTGTCTCACTCGGCGCATCCTCTTTTCTCCCCTAACGCACCCCTCTGATCAAAGCGGCATATTTTTAAAGCATAATTAACAATTATGATATATTTTTAAAGTGTACAATGATACATTTCTAAAACGTTGAATGATACATTTTTAAAATGTATAAAAATACATTAAAAAATACATAATATTATAAATATATAATAAATATTAAAATATATATAACAATAATTTTTAAAAGCAGTAGAAAAGGAGCACCAAGAGTGATGTACAAAAGCAGCAAGAGAAGCCACGCGGCAGTCCCAGGAAAAAAACCTTTCCAGGCTTGAGGTTCCAGCGCGGACAGCACACGGCAGCTCCCGGCACGTCTCCCGATGCGCCGGATCGTCACAGGAGAGCTGGCAGCGAGTTTCTGCCGAGACCAGGAGGAAGCGAAGCAGCAGCTGGGGGAGGGACATCCGTGCAGAACTCCCCGCCGGTGGAAGAGGCGAAGGTCTGAGTCCCCACCACGGAAAGGTCCTTTCTCCAGCACCTCTGTCACCTGAGCGCTTGGGGCTTGCTGCAGATGTACGGCCGGGACTGGGAGCAGCCTGCACTCGCGACAGCCCCGTCGTACAAATACACACACTCTCCTTGGCCCTGCACCACAAACCTGCAACAAGCAGCACAGGCACCGCTGGCACCGTGGGGTTCGTGGTTGTCCCCTCAAGCACCAGGAGGGGACAAGGGCCGCCTGCGAGGGACAGCCCCAGCAGACACGTCCCACCAGGGCCCTGCCCGTCCCACCGCAGGACGGTCTCCCCACGGCCCCGGCTCCCAACGGGACTCACCTCTGGTTGAAGCTGCTGCCATCCACCCACTGCAGGCGCTCGCCCCGTCTCCGCAGCCCAAGCCAATAGACAGGGTCACCCTTGTGTCTCCAGAGGAACTCCTGGGCAGGAAAGAGAGAAGCCAACAGTCAGGAGATGCTGCTGCCAGACCCACACCGGTCCCTGCCAACCCCACAAGGCCACCACCAGCCCCGGGATGGCAGCAGCTCCCACCCCACCCCTGCTCCAACAAGCTCCAGAGCTGCTGCAGGAGCTCACCAGCCCGGCCAGCGCCTCTCGCTCCTGCTCTGACACAGCTCGGCTCCAACCCCGGGCTCTGCACCCAACCCAGGGACCCCCCAAGCCCCCACGCAGCCACAACAGCCCCTCACTCACCCTTTCCTCCTTGCTCTTGGGCATGGCCAGCGAGGCCCCGTGCGAGGAGCACTGCTCCTGGCTCCACTCCCAGCTCCCCTCTTCCCTCGAGAAGGAGTAGCAGGCATTGCGGTACCCGACCCAGCCCTCAGGACAGGCCAGCACCAGAGCCGCAGGCACAGCTGGATCCCCTCCACATCTTCCTGCTGGAGAGAGAAGCGCAGAGGATTGGGCTCCGCAGGGAGCAGGGGACACAGCTCCGCGGGGCAGGGAAGGAGGCAGCCACTCCTCCCTTACCTGAGAGTGCAGCAACAGCCACAGCCAGAGCCAGGACCAGAGCCACCAGCACAGCCAGCACCAGGACCCACACTGGATGGAGTGTGGGACACCTGCCTGGAGGGGGAAAGAGCCACTCGGGGTGAGGACGGTACTGTCCCCCTCCCAGCCCCACCACCCCCAGCACCAGCTGCCCAGGCAACACGGGAGGGACCCCCCAGACCCTTCTACCCCACACACACTCAGCTGCAGCTTCTCAATCCCCTCCCCGCACACAGCAACTGCCATCGGGCCATTCCCAGCTGGCAGCAAGGGACAGTCACACGGGGCAGGGACAAGGCTGTCACCCCACACACACGGGGGGACAGCCCGCAGCAGGAGAGCTGCCAGGCAGAGAGAGATGGGGGGGGTGATACAGCCCCCCAGGGAGGACCCAGCAGAACACAAGGCCCTTTCCCAGACAGCTGGAAGAAGCCTCACCCTTGCCAGCCCCACTCCTCCTGGGGTGACACTGCCACGGGGACACTGTCCCCTCACGACAGGCCACAGGGGTGGCCCCGCACTCACCCACGACTCTTCTGAGTATCCTTCTGCCCGTAGCCCCAGGCACCTCTTGGTGGGTGGACGTTTCTCCATCCTGGTGACACAGGGGCTCCTCCACATTCCCGTTGCTGGAGCAGATTACGTTCCTCTCCCCCATGGCACTCTGAAAAGGGAAATCACTTTGCTCACAACACGCAGGATCTTTCAAGCCAGGCCTGGATCCCGTTCTACCACCCCCGCTCTCTTCCCGGTGTTGGGAGATGGCAGAGAAGGTGACACAGTACAGGGGGATGTTCGATCCCCTTGGCCGACTGGCACCAGGCCTGGCTGTCACAGAGCAGTCGGGACCCCACGATGACACCCAGCCTCAGGAATGTGATGCCAGCGCAGCCCTGCCCTGTCCCTGCTCCCCCTGGGACGCTGCAGCCTGTCCCCAGCGCCTGGGGACACAAACACAGCCCCAGGGAGCTCCGGGACCAGCCCTCGCACCCCACCCTGGGGACGGTCGCTGATGTCTGGGTGAAGGGGGGCAGAAGGCAGACGAGGGAGGATCACACCCAGGTCTCGACATCCCCCTCCAGCCCCACTCGCCCAGCTGAGCCCTGCAGCCCGGCCTCCACCAGCCAAGGCAGAAACCCCAACTGCCAGCAGCTGCTGGAGCACCAGCTCTCCGTCCTGGCAGGCAAATGCCACCGCCCGGCACAGGAGAGCGGCAAGAGAGGCTCCGTCTGCACAAGGGCACGGGGCTGCTCTCCCCAGAGCTGCTCCTGCGCCTTCGCACAAAGCGGCTCCTGCCGCCCGGGGGTCTCTGCTTGCGAAACCGACTGCTCCACCGTGACTCACGCCGCGGCTCCGGCCACGCAAAACCAGCAGCGGCTCCTTCCCAAACAAGCCGCCCGGAGGATGGAAGCTCCGGCCCCCGCAGACAGACACGGGGACGGCGCAGGGCGGGGGCTGGAGCCCAAAGCCCCGGCGGCAGCAGCGCCGCGCCGAGCCGACGGAGCCAGCGCAGCCCCGCACCGAGCCGAGCCGAGCGACGGAGCCAGCGCAGCCCCGCGCCGAGCCGAGCCGAGCCGAGCGACGGAGCCAGCGCAGCCCCGCGCCGAGCCGAGCCGAGCCGAGCGACGGAGCCAGCGCAGCCCCGCGCCGAGCCGAGCCGAGCCGAGCGACGGAGCCAGCGCAGCCCCGCGCCGAGCCGAGCCGAGCCACGGAGCCAGCGCAGCCCCGCGCCGAGCCGAGCCGAGCCACGGAGCCAGCGCAGCCCCGCGCCGAGCCGAGCCGAGCCACGGAGCCAGCGCAGCCCCGCGCCGAGCCGAGCCGAGCCGACGGAGCCAGCGCAGCCCCGCGCCGAGCCGAGCCGAGCCGACGGAGCCAGCGCAGCCCCGCGCCGAGCCGAGCCGAGCCGACGGAGCCAGCGCAGCCCCGCGCCGAGCCGAGCCGAGCCGACGGAGCCAGCGCAGCCCCGCGCCGAGCCGAGCCGAGCCGACGGAGCCAGCGCAGCCCCGCGCCGAGCCGAGCCGAGCCGAGCGACGGAGCCAGCGCAGCCCCGCGCCGAGCCGAGCCGAGCCACGGAGCCAGCGCAGCCCCGCGCCGAGCCGAGCCGAGCCGAGCGACGGAGCCAGCGCAGCCCCGCGCCGAGCCGAGCCGAGCCGAGCGACGGAGCCAGCGCAGCCCCGCGCCGAGCCGAGCCGAGCCGACGGAGCCAGCGCAGCCCCGCGCCGAGCCGAGCCGAGCCGACGGAGCCAGCGCAGCCCCGCGCCGAGCCGAGCCGAGCCGAGCGACGGAGCCAGCGCAGCCCCGCGCCGAGCCGAGCCGAGCCGACGGAGCCAGCGCAGCCCCGCGCCGAGCCGAGCCGAGCGACGGAGCCAGCGCAGCCCCGCGCCGAGCCGAGCCGAGCGACGGAGCCAGCGCAGCCCCGCGCCGAGCCGAGCCGAGCCGAGCCACGGAGCCAGCGCAGCCCCGCGCCGAGCCGAGCCGAGCGGAGCGACGGAGCCAGCGCAGCCCCGAGCCGAGCCGAGCCGAGCCGAGCCGAGCGGCCGAGCCGGCACAGCCCCCACAGCCAGCACCCACCTCAACGACGCTCTACGTACACCTCACTCTGCGCCCAGTGACCGGCGGGGCCTAATGTTTATACCCCGGCACGGACCGCCCACCGCTCAGGCCAATCAGCGCGCAAGGAAGACGAGTGGCGCGGCAGGCTCAGCCAATCGCAGCGAGCCATCCGGTGTGGGTGTGGCTTGGAAGACAGCTGACGGAAACGGGGCCTCTCCCCCCACCGCGGCCTCAATGACGGCCGTCGCTCACAGGCCGTTTTGGGTAGAAACTCGGTGATTTTTAGCCCCCTTCTGGCGGCCACCGCAGGGTGCCGGACCCCCCCTTTCCCTCCGCGGTGCGGTATTTGATGAGGTGTGGCCCCGAGGCCCCCCGGCCGGGGAGGTTTCCTGCGGGTTTTGGTGTGAAATAAAGCAAAATAAAGCTCGGCCCGGCCCGGGAAAGCGGGATTTTGCTGCTGGGGAGCTGCCGGTGGAGGGTAAAGGATCCACCTGGAAAAAACCCTCAAATACCACCAGTGACACGCTCCTGAAAAACCTCCTGCTGTTGGGGATAATGAACTGCAGGGAAAACCGGCCTCGTTAATTAAATAACTGGGCATTAAACAGGGCCTGGAGGCAGCCGGGATCAACGGGGAGAAGCGGCACCGGTAACGCACAAAGAGCCACACCTCGCCGCGTTCAGCAATCGCCGCTAATCGTCAGCGCGGGTGTTAGCCATCAGTAACGTGATTTTGCAGCCAAAAGCTAGAAAGTTCCAAAAATGAGGGATATTTAGATCAGATCTCGGGAAGAAGCTCTCTGCGCCGAGGGGGGTGAGACGGGCAGGTTGCCAGAGAGGTGGGAGATGCCCGGGCACATCCCGAGTCCGGCTGGGTGAGGCTTTGAGCGCCTGGATGGAGGTGAAGGCGTCCCTGCGGATTTATTCCGCGATAAAAGCTGCACTCGCGGGACTCAATTTGGCCGGGACATCCTCATAAACATTTACCCTTGCCAAAAGCCAGGTGGTTTTCCCCCTTGGAACTCCTTGGAACAGGTCCCGCGGGAAGTTTTATAATGGCCGCCAGCAGCGTTGGGGCATTTCCAAGATGGATCCAGTTGCTGGAGCCGGCTGGGAGCGGTGGGGGACACACCACGAGGCCGTGCCACCACCCAGCGACACCTGGACAGGCTGGAGAGGAACCTCATGGAGTTCAGCCTCAGGAGGAACAACCCCATGGACCAGTACAGGTTGGGGGCTGACCTGCTGGAGAGGGAACCGGGAGTCCTGGTGGACACCGAGTTGCCCAGGAGCCAGTAAGAAGGCCACTGGTCTCCTGGGGGGCATCAAGAAGAGCACGGAGAACCTCGAGGGAGGTCATCCTCTGCCCTGCTGAGGCCGCAGCTGGAGTACTGGGTCCAGTTCTGGGCTCCCCAGTTCGAGAAGGACTGGGAACTACTGGAGATAGCCCAGTGGAGGGCTACGAAGACCCTCAAGGGACCGGAGGACATCTCTGCTGAGGAAAGGCTGAGCGCCCTGGGGCCATTTAGCCTGGAGAAGAGAAGACTGAGAGGGGACCTCATCATCCAGCCCTTCAACGGTTGGGCTCGATGGTCTTAAAGGTCTCTCCCAACCACAACGATGCATCGATTCCATGATCAACGCTTACCAACATCCAAAGGGTATCAAGAGGATGGGGACAGACTCTTTCCAGTGGTCAAAAGAGCGTGGAGAACCTCAAGGGAGGTCATCCTCTGCCCTGCTGAGGCCACAGCCTCGCCAGACTCACACTCCAGCTTTGCTAACAGCGCCTTGTCCGATAACCCCGCCACGGCGTTGCGCTCCCTTCTTGTTATTTTCCTCTCCGAAGGTCAGGCTCTCACGGATACGGCGCCTCGTTTCTGCGGCAACGGGACCGCGGTTCCTTTTTTTTTTTTTTTTGGCACGTATGCGGGGGTCGGTCCAACTGGTAGTTTTCCCTCGTGTCTCACTCGGCGCATCCTCTTTTCTCCCCTAACACACCCCTCTGTGATCAAAGCGGCATATTTTTAAAGTACAATTAACAATTATTATATATTTTTAAAGTGTACAATGATACATTTCTAAAACATTGAATGATACATTTTAAAAATGTATAACAATACATTAAAAAAATACATAATATTATAAATATATAATAAATATTAAAAATATATCACAATAATTTTTAAAAGCAGTAGAAAAGGAGCACCAAGAGCTATGTACAAAAGCAGCAAGAGAAGCGTGATAAATGATTTAATCGCAAACAGGATTCCAATTAGAATTTATAATTTATCAAACGAATAAAGGCAAGCAAACAGCGCTGGGTGTGCCGGGGGTCTCTGCCCAACCAAGACACACACCTTACAGAGCCCATTTTTGGTTTATATCTCCTATACGAATACATATTCATAACTGTCTCTAAAATGGTTGGCCCTTGCCAAAAAATGGGTGTATCCCCCCTCTCACATGTCACTATGCAGATAACAGCAGATATTCTAGAATGTTCACCAGGTGGCTCCTGCAAAACGCAGACACACCGTCTCCTCTGCAGCCACACAGACAAAACAAAGATCACACTTCACCCTGTGACCCTAACGCTGTTCCACACTGACACGAATCAGTTAAGCACATTTCACAGAGGGGACCCGCCATCACCCCGGTACATGCGGGGGGGGGCCCACAAAGACCGAAATGTCCCCGGGGGGGTCGTTATAAACGGGGTCGAAGCGCTTTAAGGGGTGGGAGGCCCAGCTGTGGCGGTCATTTTGAGGCGCGGCGGCGACGCCGTACCACAAGATGGCGGCGGCCTCCCCTGCCGCCATTTGCCTTCCCCGCCCCGCCGTGAGGAGCAGCGGGTTCAGGCTTCTCCTCGCTTTCCGGGGACTCCCCCGCCCGGCGGCTTCTCGCTCCCCGGGACTCATCTCCGCGCCCGGCATGAGGCCTCCGAGCACCGGGCGGGCGGCGGAGACGACGGGGGCTAGTGGGGCGCAGGGGGCCGCCATGTTGTACGGTGGGAGGAGGAGGAGGGCGGGCACTTCCGCTTCCGGTGGGGTCGGGCCGTGGGGGCGGTGTGGCGGAGCGGGAGGTAAACACAGGCCGCGGCCGGGCCTGGGGGGAGCTTTGTGGGAGGTCAGGGTGTTTTGGGGGGCTTGGGGGGTACGGGTGTGGGGTGTTGGGGCGCGGGGAGGGAGAGAGAGATATGGGGGAGGGGAGAGTGCGGGGGGGGCGATATTGCGGGGCTGTGGGGGGGCTTTGGAGGGATATAGGGGTCACTGGAGGGGTGGGGGGGCATGTGAGGGGGATATAGGTGGATAAGGGGGGGTCACTGGAGGGATATAGGGGTCACTGGAGGGATGGGGGGGCATGTGAAGGGGATATAGGGAGATGGGGGGGCATTGGAGGGATATAGGGGTTACTGGAGGGGGGGTATGTGAGGGGGATATAGGGGGATATGGGGGGGCTTTGAAGGGATATAGGGGTCACTGGAGGGGGGGCATGTGAGGGGGATATAGGCAGATATGGGGGGGCTTTGGAGGGAGATGGGGTCACCAGAGGGGTGGGGGGGCATGTGAGGGGGATATGGGGGGGCATTGGAGGGAGATGGGGTCATTGGAGGGGTGGGGGGGCATGCTGGGGGTGGCATTGGAGAGACGTAGGGGTATTGCAGGGATATAGAGGACATTAGAGGGGTGGGGGGGGCATCAGATGGATGGGGGGGGGGCGTTGGACAGATATAGGGATCACTGGAGGGATGTGGGACCCCCCCGATGAGTGGGGACCTCCCCAAAATCCCCCACAGCGAGCGATGCCCATCCCCAGCTCCTGCATCCCTGTGATGGGTCAGGTCCCCCCTCACCCCCCATCATTTTTCCCCCAAATCCCTTTTTTTAGGGGAACTCCCCCACCCCGGGGGCCAGTGGGGTGACAGCGTTTGGGGTTGTCCCCTCTAGGGTTGTCCCCATGGAGGTGACGGCCATGGAGGACGCTGCTGCGCCCCTCATCCCGCTCCCCACAGCCGGCGCTGGGGACACCGCGAAGAGGAACGGGGACAGCGCGGTGCCACCGGGTGAGAGTCCCCGGAGCTGGGGACAAGGCGGGGGGGTTGGATGGTGGCTGAGAGGTGGCTTTGGTGGGGACAAGGGTCTGGGGACACGTCGGGGGGGTGGTTCTTTGTCCCTAAGGAGGGCTCTTGTGCCGGGTTGTGTCCCCAAACCTTCTGCTGGGGTGGCCCCAAACCTTCTCCCACGTTGTCCCCATCCCTTCTGCCACTGTAACCCCAAACCTCCTGGCACCATGACAACATTCCGTCTCCTGCTGCGTCACCGTCCCTTCCACCACCGCGTCCCCGTCGTTTTTCCCACCCTGTTCCTGTCCTTGTCCCACCACGTCCCCATCCCTTGTCCCACCACGTTCCCACCCCTTCTGCCACTATGACAACATTCCTTCTCCTGCTGTGTCCCCATCACTTCTCCCACCCTGTTCCTGTCCTTCTGCCACCACGTCCCCATCCCTTGTCCCACCACGTCCCTATCCCTTCTGCCACCACATTCCCGTCCCTTCCACCACCATGACAACATTCGTCCTCCCGCTGTCTCCCCGTCCCTTCCGCCACCGTGTCCCCGTCGTTTTTCCCACCCTGTTCCTGTCCTTCTGCCACCACGTCCCCATCCCTTCCACCACTATGACAACATTCTTTCTCCCGCTGTGTCCCCATCCCTTGTCCCACCACAGCATCCCCGTCCCTTCCAGCACCGTGTCCCTTCTCCCACCCTGTCCCTCTCCCATCACATTCCTGACCCTCCTCCCACCGTGTCCCCAACCCTTATCAAGGTCCCTTCTGCCTTGGAGCCTTGACCCTCTGCTGGCACCTCCTGGCTCTTGGATGACCCTTTCCCAATCCCCACTCCATGTGAACCGTCTCCCAGCTGGAAGGGGCTCCTGGAGATGTTCCCTCTTCCCAACAGATTTGGGGTCCATCAAGGAGGAGGAGAAACAGCAGCAGGATGATCCCGAGCAGGAGGAGGAACCATTGGAACCCCCAGCCTCCAGCAGGCAGCTGTCCCCAGGGTCCCATCCCGGGGGATCCCCACTCCCAGGGGACAACGGGAGGGACGAGACACCCAACACCTGCCGGGAATGCGGGAAGAGCTTCAGTTGCCGCTCGGCCTTGGTCAACCACCATCGGATCCACACGGGAGAAAGACACTTCAGCTGCCAGGACTGCGGACGCCGCTTCAACCGTCCCTCCCTCCTGGCCACCCACCGCCGCATCCACACCGGAGAGAAACCCTACGAGTGTCCCGACTGCGGGAAGAGTTTCCACGACGGCTCTGCCCTCCGGCAGCATCGGAAAGCGCACACGGATGAACGCCCTTATCGCTGCGAGGAATGCGGGAAGGGCTTCAGGCAGAGATCCACCTTGACCATCCATCACCGCGTGCATTCCGGGGAAAAGCCCTACCAGTGCTCCCAGTGCCCCAAGAGCTTCAAAAGCAAACCGGAGCTGACGCAGCATTTTCAAAGCCACAGCGGCGAGAAACCCTACCAGTGCTCCCAGTGCCCCAAAAGCTTCACGTACAGCTCGGGACTGGTGCAGCACTGGCGGACCCACACCGGCGAGCGACCCTACGATTGCTCCCAGTGCGGCCGGTGTTTCCGCGACAATTCCACGCTGGTTCGGCATCAGCAGACGCACGTCGTTTAAGACAATCGTCCCTACCCAACGCTTGGGAAGAGCTTTTCCAACCGTCCCAAGTCTCACCAAGCTCCGATGGGTGCACACCGGTGAGAAAGATACTGGCCCAGTATCATTACTGGGTCCCACCTGGAGCAGAAACCCTACATTTGCCTGATTTGCCCCCAAAACTTCACCTCCAGCACCCAACTCATCCAGCGTCGGAGGATCCATCGCAAGGAGAAGCCGTAGGGTTGCGCCGAGCGCGGCAAGAGCTTTCGGCTCAGCTCCGGTTGCGTCTCACATCCCAAAAGCCACCGGCTGAAGGTGGCGACAGCCCCGCCGAGGACCGTCCCCATCCTGGTGGCATCTCAGAGCGACCTCCACGGGATGGTGGTCGCACCAAGAGGTAACCGACATCCACCCGTATCCCACCAGCATTATTTTCCTTTCACTATAAGGGTTTTTTATATATAGAAAGAGGTTTTTAGTGGGTGTTTTTATCAAAAGCCACCCCCATCCTTGGGTTTTCTTGCCTTAGATTCGAGATGAGGGGAAGGGAGGGAGGGGAAACCCGTGAGCTTCCCCCAAGAAAAGAGAAATCACGATCAAACGGGGTGTTTCTCCACGTCTCCGTTGAATTTCTTGATGTTTTCGACCCTCTTTAGGGTCTTTTTAAGGGAAGGGGGTGGATCGAAAGAAAATCACGGCCAAAATAAAAGCATTTGCATCTTGGCATCGTGTGAGTATCTCTGTGGTGGGGACGAAGCAGGGGCTGTGGGGGTGGAAGAGCCTTTTTTTGGAGGGGGAAACTCCAAAATTTCCCCAATTTTTGGGAGCCGGGAGCATCTTCTGCCCCATGGCAAAGTCCAAATCAGAGGTGTCTTCTCCAAGGGGGATCTTACGGTTGGCGGCTGCTCTCAACCTCCAAACTGAGATGCTGAGGCCAACGAAACGATATTTGGGTCAATTAAGCAAGTTTTGGGTCAACGGAACCTGGTTTTTATGGATGACGCTAACTTCCCAGACATTTGTTGGAAGAGGAAGACTTGGTGAGTGCTGGCAGGAAGCACTAAACCAGTTCATCCCCTTTAAAAATAAGGGAAGGAGGCGGAACAAGAGGCCCCCTTGGCTTAACTCGGAGCCCACGCTCCTGGCTGTGTTTCAGCTCTGGCTTTAATATTAATTGACTAATTAGGAGCATCCTGCCCTCCCCCACAGATCCACCATGTCCCAGTTTGGGCTGGGATAGGGTTAATTTTCCCCAGTGGCTGCCGTTTTCTGAGCTGATATGCAAGGAACGTCAGTAATGCATATTGTTTTAGTTGTTGCTGAGCGATGTTTATACTATTCAAGGACCTTTTTCTCATTTTGTCTATTCTTTTACCATTCTTATTATTATTTTTATTTTTATCTCCCGTTCCTGCTCTTCTAAACCCTCTTTATCTCAACCCCTGATTCATTTTTTTAATTTTTCTCCCTATCCCACTGCTGGAGGGGGGGTGTGTGTGTGACCAGTTTCCAGGTCCCAGTTGCCAACTGGGCTTAAACCCCCCAACTCCTGGCTGTGTTTCAGCTCTGGCTTAATATTAATTGACTAATTAAGAGCATCCCGCCCTCCCCCACAGATCCACCGTGTCCCAGTTTGGGCTGGGATAGGGTTAATTTTCCCCAGTGGCTGCCGTTTTCTGAGCTGATATGAAAGGAACGTCAGTAATGCGTATTGTTTTAGTTGTTGCTGAGCGATGTTTATACTATTCAAGGACCTTTTTCTCATTTTGTCTATTCTTTTACCATTCTTACTATTATTTTTATTTTTTCTCCCGTCCCTGCTCTTCTAAACCCTCTTTATCACAACCCATGAGTTATTGTTTTATTTTTTTCTCCCCATCCCAGTGAGGTTGGGCGGGGGGGGGGTGGTGCAGAGTGACCGGTTTCGAGGTCCCAGTTGCCAACTGGGCTTAAACCCCCCCACACACACCTCCTGGCTGTGGTTTCAGCTCTGGCTTAATATTAAACGACTAATTAAGAGCGTCCCGCCCTCCCCTGTCGATCTGCCGTGTCCCAGTGTCCCAGTTTGGGCTGGGATAGGGTTAATTCCCTCCCGGTGGTTGCCGGGTTGCAGCTGGTATGACAGGAATGTCAATAACGCATATTGTTTTCCTTGTTGCCAGGCGATGCTTCCATTAGCCGAGGCCTTTTTCCAGCTTCCCCCAGAAGCTGAGAAGGAGCATAGACCAATGGAATATTCCCTCCCAGGGACGTCACCCTCCGGATATAAACTGGGAAGGGGGGGGTCGGATGAAGGGGTGGGGGGAGGAATCCGGGATCGCTGCCGGGGAAACGTCTGTGGTGAGAGAGCCTGGGTCCGTTTTACTTTCTCTATTTTTTTAACCGTTATGATGAGGATTATTATTATTATTTTCTCTTCCGTTCCTCTTCTTTTAAACCCTCTTTTATCTCGACGCACGAGGTATTTTTGCTAATTTTTCTCCCCATCCCACGGGGACCAGTTTCGAGGTCCCAGTTGCCAACTGGGGTTAACCCCCCCCCCCCCCTCCACTCCCAGCCATATTTCAGCTCTTCCTTAATATTTAATGACTAATTAAGAATATCCCACCCCACCCCCCCCCAAGATCCACCACTCCACCAGCTGCCAGGAGGGGAATTAACCCCATCCCAGTCCAATCCGGGACAGAATTAACCCCATCCCAGTCCAAACCGGGACAAAATTAACCCCATCCCAGTCCAAACCAGGGCAAAATTAACCCCATCCCAGTCCAAACCGGAACAAAATTAACTCCAAACCAGGACAAAATTAACCCCATCCCAGTCCAAACCGGAACAAAATTAACTCCAAACCAGGACAAAATTAACCCCATCCCAGTCCGACCCAGGACACCCCACGCTGGGGATGCCCGTCCCCAGCTCCTACATCCCAGTGACGCCCCGCGGTGGGTCAAAACCCCCCCTCACCCCCCATCATTTTTCCCCCAAATCCCTTTTTTTAGGGGAACCCACCCCACCCCGGGGGCCAGTGGGGTGACGGCGTTTGGGGTTGTCCCCTCTAGGGTTGTCCCCATGGAGGTGACGGCCATGGAGGACGCTGCTGCCCCCCTCGTCCCGCTCCCCACAGCCGGCGCTGGGGACACCGCGAAGAGGAACGGGGACAGCGCGGTGCCACCGGGTGAGAGTCCCCGGGGCTGGGGACAAGGCGGGGGGGTTGGATGGTGGCTGAGAGGTGGCTTTGGTGGGGACAAGGGTCTGGGGACACGTGGCGGGGGTGGTGGTTCTTTGTCCCTAAGGAGGGCTCTTGTGCCGTGTTGTGTCCCCAGACCTTCTCCTATCGTGTCCCCAAACCTACCTCTGTGTCCCCAACCCTTTTCCCATGGTGACCCCAAACCTTCTCCCACACAATAGCCCTGTCCCTTTTGTCACCGTGTCCCCGTCCCTTCACCCACTGTGACCCCTTCCTTCTCCCACCACGTCCCCATCCATTTTGCCACCATGTCCCCATCCCTTCTGCCGTGGTGTCTCCAGTGCTGCTGCCACCATGTCCCCATCCCTTCTGCTGTGTCTCCATCCCTTCTCCTGCTGTATCCCCAACCCATCCCACCACAGGCCCATCCCTTCTCCCGCTGTGTCCCCATCCCTTCTCCCGCCATGTCCCCAACCCTTCTCAAGGTCCCTTCTGCCTTGGAGCCTTCATCCTCTGCTGGCACCACCTGGCTCTTGGCTGACCCTTTCCCTGAATCCCTGTGGTTCCCCGTCCCCGCTCCATGTGAACCCTCTCCCAGCTGGAAGGGGCTCCTGGGGACCTTCTCTCTCCCCAACAGATCTGGGATCCATCAAGGAGGAGGAGAAACAGCAGCAGGATGATCCCGAGCAGGAGGAGGAACCATTGGAACCCCCAACCTCCAGCCAGCAGCTGTCCCCAAGGTCCCATCCCGACGGATCCCCACTCCCAGGGGACAAGGGGAGGGACCAGGCACCCAACACCTGCCGGGAATGCGGGAAGAGCTTCAGTTGCCGCTCGGCCTTGGTCAACCACCATCGGATCCACACGGGCGAACGCCCCTTCAGCTGCCAGGACTGCGGACGCCGCTTCAACCGTCGCTTCAACCTCACCACCCACCGCCGCATCCATACTGGTGAGACGCCATTCCAGTGTCCAGATTGTGGGAAGAGCTACCACGACAGTTCCACCCTCCGACAACATCGGAAGACGCACACGGACGAACGCCCTTACCGCTGCGAGGAATGCGGGAAGAGCTTCAGGCACAGGTCCACCTTGACCATCCATCACCGCGTGCATTCGGGGGAGAAGCCCTACCAGTGCCCCGAGTGTCACAAGAGCTTCACCAACAGCTCGGGGGTGGTGAGACATTGGCGGACCCACACCGGCGAAAAGCCCTACAAGTGTTCCGAGTGTCACAAGAGCTTCACCAGCAACCTGGGGCTGGTGGGGCACAGGCGGGTCCACAGCACCGAGAGGCCCTACCAGTGTTCCCAGTGTCACAAGAGCTTCAAGAGCAACCCGGAGCTGGTGCGACACTGGCGGACCCACACCAGCGCTTGACCCTACGGTTCTCCCAACGTTTCCTCAACATCTCCACACCAGCCGAAGATGGGCACAACCCCACCGGGGATCATCCCCATCCTGGTGGCATCTCAGAGCGACCTACGCATGATGCTGGTCGTACCAAGGGGTAACCAACCCATCCACCCACGTCCCCACCAGCTATTATTTTTCTTTCCCTACGTGTCTTTATATAAAAAGGGTGGGGGTTTTGGTGGGTTTTCATAAAAAGCCGGCTCCATCCTCTGTTTTTCTTGCCTTAGATTCGAGATGGGGGGGAGGGAGGGAGGGGAGACCCATGAGCTTCCCCCAAGATCAAAGAAACTGAGTTAAAATGGGTTTTTTGTCCTCCATGTCTCAGTTCCATTTCTTGACCTTTTCAGCCCCAGTTGGGGTCGGCCAAGAGCCAGATGGTCCCAGCAGAGGATCAGGGCTCGAAGGTAGAAGGGACCTTGAGAAGGGATGGGGATGTGGTGGGAGAAGGGAGGGGGACGTGATGGGGACATGGTTGGAGCTGGGACGGGGTGGGATGGGGACACGGTGGGAGGTGGGACGGGGTGGGATGGGGACACGGTGGGAGGTGGGATGGGGATGTGATGGGGACATGATGGGAGGGGGGATGGGGACATGATGGGAGGGGGGATGGGGACATGATGGGAGGGGGGATGGGGACGTGGTTGGAGGAGGGATGGAGACACAGAGAAGGTTTGGGGACGTGATGGGAGAAGGGATGGAGAGATGGTTGGAGGAGGGATGGGGACACGGTGGAGAAGGTTTGGGGACGCGATGGGAGAAGGGATGGAGAGATGGTTGGAGGAGGGACGGGGACGTGGTTGGAGGAGGGATGGAGACACAATGGGAGACGGGGCGGGGACATGGTTGGAGATCCGTCTCCCCTTTCCAGAACTTCATCGAGTATTTTATTACTATAAAACAACCCCAAAGCGGGATCAAACCCCATTTGATTCCCCACACGATTTTCCAGCCCCCACCCCCACCCACGGCCGGACGTTGATGTCGCGACGGGGAAGAGCAGGGGCCGATTTTTGGCCCTAAATCCCCCTAAACCAGCACGTGTGTGTGTGTGTCTGCCGTGTACACGCCATTCACACGCCATTCACACGCCTGTGTGTGCCCAGGGGAGCGTGTCTGTGCGCGCACACGCGTGTGGGGCCGGACGTACACGCCTGTAGCCCCTCCAGCCGCGCCCCGGGGGCTGTGGACACACGCGTGTGTGTACGTGCGGCTGCCCGTGTGCCCGTGGGGGGTGTCTGTGGGCACACGCGGCTCTAGAGGGGTCTAGAGGGGCCCACAGGCCCCACGGCGGCCTCCGCCCGCCTTCGACGGGCGTTCCAGCCGGCGGCCGCCATCTTGAGGCGCGGCGGCGCCGTAACGCAAGATGGCGGCGGCCTCTCCCCCTCCCCTTCCCAGCCCCGCCGGCTTCTCGCTTCCCCGGGACTTACACACCCGGCGGCTTCTCGCTCCCCGGGACTCACCTCCGCGCCCGGCATAAAGCCGCCGGGCACCGAGGGGGCAGCGGAGATAACGAGGGTCGGCGGCGGGGCGCAGGGGGCCGCCATGTTGTACGGCGGGAGGGGGAGGAGGGCGGGCACTTCCGGTTCTGGTGGGGCCGGGCCGTGGGGGCGGTGTGGCGGAGCGGGAGGTAAACAGAGGCCGCGGCCGGGCCTGGGGGGGTCTGAGTGGGGGGGGGGCCGGGGCCGGGGGGAGCCTTGTGGGGGGTCAGGGGGTTGTGGGGGGCTTGGGGGGTGCGGGTGTGGGGTGTTGGAGCGGGGGGCCGTGGGGGAGAGAGAGAGGGGGACACATGGTGGGGGAGAGTGTGGAGGGGGCTATGGAGGGATATAGGGGTCACTGGAGGGGTGGGGGGCATGTTGGGGGGGCACTGGAGGGATATGGGGGGTCACTGGAGGGTTGTAGGGGTCACTGGAGGGATGTGGGGGGCATTGGGAGAGTGGGGGGAGCATGTGGGGGGGCACTGGAGGGATTTAGGGGTCATTGGAGGGGTGGGGGGACCACTCGGGGGGGGCATTTGAGGGATGTAGGGGTCATTGGAAGGATGGGGGGCCATATTGGGGGGGCACTTGGGGGATGTAGGGGTCATTGGAGGCGTGGGGGGGGTATGTGGGGGGGGGGTTAGAGGGATGTGGGGGTTCATTGGAGGGATATAGGGGTCGCCGGAGGGGTGGGGGGTATACTGGGGGGCACTGGAGGGTTATGGGGTATATTGGAGGGTTATAGGGGTCACTGGAGGCATGTGGGGGGGCACTGGAGGGATGGGGGGGCACTGGAGGGCTATAGACTACAAGAGGGGACCCCCGACTAATCCCAGGGATGTGGGGGGGAGCTGCAAATGGGGACCCCCGATTCCTCATGGGGGTGGGCAGCCGCAATGGGGGACCCCCAGATTTTCCCTGGGGGAGGTGAGCTGAGAGCCCAGCACCTTCCAATGACCCCCAGCCCCACACGATGTCCATCCCCCCCCCTGTTTTGGGGTGCCAGGGCAGCCCCTAAAGCCAGGGTAAGGATGGGGGGGGGGGGGGTGTCCAGCTCCATGGGTCACCCCCCCCCCCCATTTTCACCTTGCCCCCCATTTTTGCCCCCCGCAGGTTTGATGTCACCCTCTCCCAACCACGGATGGAGCTGGGAAGAGACCCACCCGCCTCCCAAAACCGGGAGGAGAGGGGTGACCCCCCCACAAGTGGGTTTTTATGGGGTTGGGGGGGCTTTGGGCTGTTGTGTCCCCCCCCGGGCTCCTTGCCCTCCACCGTCACCCGACTGTGGCTTCTTTTACAGGCACGGGGGGACCCCCACATCCACCCCCTCTGAGAGAAGCCACAATGGGGGATTTGGGGGTGTCGCTTCCCCCCGGCCGCCCCTACGGATGCTGCGAGTGCGGGAAAGCTTTCGGCAGCAGCTCGGCGTTACTGACCCACGGCCGCATCCACACGGGGGAAAAACCCTATAAATGCCCCGACTGCGGGAAAAATTTCACCCGGGGTTCGACGTTGGTGAATCATCGTAGGATCCACACGGGGGAAAAACCCTATTTTTGCCAAGAATGCGGGAAACGTTTTAGGAATGGGTCAACTTACATCCGGCATCGGAAAACCCACAGGGGTGAAGAACCCGACGGATACCCCGACGGCGGGAGAAGTTCTAGCGATACCTCTTCTTTCGGGCGAGACGCAGGTGATACGCCCTACGTTTGTCGGGATTGCGGGGTCGATTTTATCTGGAGTTCGGCTTTACTTCGGCATCGGCGGATGCACACCGGCGAGAAACCCTATCGATGCCCCGATTGCGGCAAGAGTTTTAGCGATGGTTGGGTGTTATCGCGGCACCGCCGCATCCACGCGGGCGAGAAATTCTACCCCTGCCCCCAGTGCGAGAAGAGCTTCAACGACGCCTTCTCGTTGACGCGCCACCGACGCGCCCACAACGGGGAAAGACCCTACCGGTGTCCCCAGTGCGGGAAGAGCTTCGTGGACAGCTCGACCCTCGTCGATCACCAACGCGTCCACACGGGGGAACGGCCCTACGCCTGCCCCGACTGCGGGAGGAGGTTTAATCGAAACTCCAATTTGGTGACCCATCGCCGCGTCCACACGGGCGAGCGACCCTACAGCTGCCCCCAATGCGGGAAGAGCTTCAGCCGCAGCTACGGTTTGGTGACCCACCAACGCGTCCACACGGGCGAGCGACCCTACAGCTGCCCCCAGTGCGGGAAGGGCTTTTACCAGAGCTCGCTTCTTGCCCGGCATCACCGCACCCACGGCAAGGACCGCCAAAAATGAAGGGGGAAGGTCGAAGTTGCCCCATTTTCCAAGCTCCGGGGCCGCCAATGATGCTTTCTCCAGCTCCTCAGGGACCGGGAACCGGCGTCAGCTCAGGAATTTCCCAGTGTTTTAATTTTAAAACTTTTTTTCAAGCACCTTCAGGTTTGGTTTTACCAAAATATTTTCATTTCCCAGCCGATACTTTCATTTTAATATTTTTTTTTTCCAGCACCTCCAAGTTTGGTTTTACCAAAATACTTTTAATTTCTCAGCTGATATTTTCATTTTAATACTTTTTTCCAAGCGTCTTTTAGGTTTGGTTTTACCAAAATATCTCAATTTCTCAGCCAATATTTTCGGTTTAACACTTTTTTTTTTTTCCCTCCAGCATCTTCTAGGTTTGGTTTTACCAAAATAAGGCCAAAAAAAAGTCTTTATCATGGTGACACCCTCCTTAAGGGACAAAGGGGAGGTGGCAGGATGGGACTCGGCAATTTTTTGGGGGGGAAATCATCTCCGCAGAGGATTTTCGGGTCATTTTAGGAGATTTTCAAGCTGTGCTGAAGGAAAGGGGGTTACAAAGGGGGATTGAGTCATTTTGAGGTGAAAAAAACCCCACATTTCTCCTCTTGGATGCTGGTTTAGGGAGATTTAGACCCAAAAATTGGGGTCTGTTTTTCCCAGTGCAGCGTCAACATCCAACCGTGGGGGCTGGAAAACTTGGTGGTGGGGGGGAGGAATAACCTGAGGTTCGATCCCACTTTGGGGTTATTTTATATTAATAAAACACTTAATAAAATTGTATAAAGGGGAGACGGGTCAATCCCTCTCGGCTTTTGGGGTGCAAAGTGATGGAGAAACTTCTGGGTGCTGCCAGGTTGGGACCCCCCCACTCCAAAATACCTGCCCTGGTCCCACCCTGGGGTGTAGCGACGCTCCCTCCCCCCAGGAGGGGGCTGAATTTGGGGGGTTCCTAAAAGGAACAACCTTGTGGGGTTGTCCCCATGGAGGTGACAACCGTGGAAGATGCTGCTGCGCCCCTCGTCCCGCTCCCCACAGCCGGCGCTGGGGACACCGCGAAGAGGAACGGGGACAGCGCGGTGCCACCTGGAGCAGAAACCCTCCATTTGCCTGATTTGCCCCCAAAACTTCACCTCCAGCACCCAACTCATCCAGCGTCGGAGGATCCATCGCGAGGAGAAGCCGTAGGGTTGTACCGAGTGCGGGAAGAGCTTTCGGCTCAGCTCCGGTCACGTCTCACGTCCCAAAAGCCACCGGCTGAAGGTGGCGACAGCCCCGCCGAGGACCGTCCCCATCCTGGTGGCATCTCAGAGCGACTTATGCATCATGGTGGTCGCACCAAGGGGTAACCAACCCATCCACCCGCGTTCCACCAGCTATTATTTTTCTTTCCCTACATGTTTTTATATAAAAAGGGTGGTTTTTTGGGGGGGTTTCATGAAAAGCCGGCCCCATCCTCTTGTTGCCTTAGATTCGAGATGGGGGGAAGGGAGGGAGGGGAGACCCATGAGCTGCACCCAAGAGAAAAGAAATGACGGTCAAATGGGTGTTTGTTTTCTCAATGCCTCGGTTCAATTTCTTGATGTTTTCAAGCCTGTTTAGGATCTTTTTACGGGAAGGGGGTGGATCGAAAGAAAATTGGGGCCAAAATAAAAGTATTTGTCTGTTGGCATCGTATCTGTGTGGGTGGAAGAGCCTTTTTTGGAGGAGAAAACTGAAAAAATTCCACAATTTTGGGTGGGCCGGGAGCATTTTTTTGCCCCTGGAGGTTGTGAGACACTCCCCCCCACCCCCCCCCGCAGGAAGCAGCTAGGGTGTGGGGGGCCTGGGGTGGAGACCCTGGAGTTGGGGATGGGGCTCTCCATCCCCCTCCGTTTCCCTTGGACAAGGATGGGAGTTCAACCCAACCCATGGATGAGGTTTCTTTGACGTTAATGGTTGTCGCGTCCTTCCAAACTGTGGCCACCACGAGCCCACGTGTCCTCCTCGCCCTCCACCCCTCCATGGACGTGTCCCCCCACTCCCATCCTCGCAGAACCATTGGGAAAACTCAACCCTAGAGATGGCCGAGGCCCAGCCTGGATGAAAACGAGCTTTTTTGGAGTTCAGTGAGGCCAAAGCAAGGAGGCGAGTGGAGGAAAAGCTTATCGCAGTTGAGTTCTGGTTTATTTTCTGGGAGCAAGAGCAGGAGGTGGAGTTGGGCCGTGCCCATCTCCATCCCGAAGATGTTGCTGGACCTTCTTCTGAAGCCCTTTGGCCAACTCAAGAGTTGATTCATCCAAAGACGAACCGTAGATGGGCAGGACAGAGGCTGCACCACCAGATACCATCATGTGAAGAAAAATAAGCAGTAAACGTGGAAGAACTCGGCCTGGTGGGTCCCAAGAGGGTTGTGGGACCTTTTTCATCCCATTTCTTCCTTCCCGAAGAAGCTGAGTCCCCAGTGGCCTCTTCAAAATTTTGGTCTGTGCCCAAATCCAGCCACCATTTGGCTGTGGAAGAAGCCTGTGGTCCATCTGGTCTTGCTTGATGCCACCAGAAGAAATGATTGGACCGAGGAGATGTGACTTTTGAGGGTCTAAAGCGGATGAGTCCACTCTTCCTAATGATCTTCTGCCGTTGGTTTGCCGTTGGATGTTCCTACCTTCATCCAGGTCCCTCTGGGGAATCGGGAAGATGCGGGGACCACCAACCAGATCTCTACCCAACGTGGGTCACCAAAACTCTACCCAACGTGGGTCCTCCGATGGGTAATAAAGTTGGAACAGCGGATAAAGCTCTTCCCGCAGTCGGGACACTCATAGGGCTTCCCTTCCCGGTGGGTCCTTTGGTGTTTAATCAAGGCAGAACTGACGGTGAAGCTCCTGCCGCACTCGGGACACTCGTAGGGCTTCTCCCCGGTGTGGATGCGTTGGTGGGTCATCAAGTTGGAGCTGCGGTTGAAGCTCTTCCCGCAGTCGGGACAACGGTAGGGCCTCTCACCCGTATGCGTCCGCTGATGCCTGATGAGATCCGAGCTGTTCCTAAACCACTTCCCGCAGTCGACGCACCGGTAGGGCTTCTCCCCGGTGTGGACGCGCTGGTGGATGATGAGGCTGGAGCTCTGGCTGAAGGTCTTCTCGCACTCCTCGCACTTATAAGGTCTCTCCCCGGTGTGGATCTTCTGGTGGCGGATGAGGTAGGAGCTGACGCTGAAGCTCTTCCCGCACTCGGGGCACTTGTAGGGTCTCTCCCCGGTGTGGGTGCGTTGGTGGGACGTGAGGTTGGAGCTTTGGTTGAAGCCCTTCCCGCAGTCGGGACACTTGTAGGGCTTCTCGCCGGTGTGAAGACGTTGATGGGTGATGAGGGTGGAGCTGTCGCTGAAGCTCTTCCCGCACTCGGGACACTTGTAGGGCTTCTCCCCGGTGTGAAGACGTTGATGGGTGATGAGGTGGGAGCTGCGGCTGAAGGTCTTCCCGCACTCCAAGCACTTGTAGGGCTTCTCGCCAGCGTGCAACCGCTGGTGAACCACCAAGTTTGAGCTCCGGCTGAAGCTCCGGCCGCATTCCTCGCAGATGGTGGGTCTTTCCTCCTCCCAGTTTCGGGGGGTGGGTTTGCAACCTCTCCCCGGGGGGTATCTTCTGGGTTTTTCCACCGCGTTGACCTCCTGTTCCATGGAATCCTTCAAAACAGCCTGTTCCGCAAGGTTCTGGTGGGGTTTCTCCTCCAGCTTCTCCGTCCTCATCTCATTGCCTGCTGGAGGAAGGAAGAAGGAGAAGATGGGGATTTCCATCCGTGCCAGAGGGAAGGAGAAGCGAGATCCTCCTCCCGGATCCATCTCCAGGAGGATGGCATCAGCAATGGGGATGTTCTACAGCCAGAAGCGATGCTCAGCTGGAAGATGGAGGAAGATGGAAGATGGAGAAGAGAGGATGAAAGGTCAAGTGGATTCATCCTCACCTGCCTGGGTGTCTCGTAGCAGCTCCTCTTCCTCGCAGCTTCCTCCTCGATCTGGCCGAGCTTTGGGAAGGAGAAATCCTGGTTTTGGGGGGGAAAAAAAACAAGCTGTGAGAGCGTTGACCGGGTTGGGTGGTGGGTTGTTCCTGCCCAAGTCCATCCCTCCTGGGAATTCACCGGGCAGGACACCAGCAACATCTTGTGTCCATAAAAGCCTCAAGATACAGCTCGTAGAACCCTCCAAAACACCAAGATACAGCCCAGAACCCTTCGAGAAGACCAAGATGCAGCCCCAAAACCCTCCAAAAGACCAAGATATGTCCCAAAACCCTTTGAGAAGACCAAGATACAGCCCCAAACCCCGCCAAAACACCAAGATACGGCCCAAAAACCGGGATTGCCCCACTCCAGGATCCTGGAGGTCCCGGGGCTCCCCCAGCTCTGGGGTCCCCCCTCTCTGGGATCTCGAGGGTCCCCCAGCTCTGGTGTTACCCCTTTCTGGGATTCTGGGGGTCCCCCAGCTCCCATCTCCCCCCCTCTCCAGGATCCCAGGGGTCTCCCAGCTCTGATCTCCCCCCTCTCCAGGATGCCGGGGGTCCCAACCCTGGTCCCCCCTTCTCGGGGGTCCCAGGGCTCCCCCCCTCTCTGGGGTCCCGGGGGTCGGTGGTCCCCCAGCTCCGGTCTCCCCCCTCTCCAGGATCCCGGTCCCTCCTTGCTCTCGGGGGTCCCAGGACTCCCCCCTCTCCGATCTCCCCCCACTCTGGCGTCCCGGGGGTCCCCCAGCTCCAGTCTCCCCCCTCTCCGGGGTCCTGGGGGTCCCGGGGCTCCCCCCTCTTTGGGGTCCCCGGCTCCGGTCTCCCCCCTCTCCAGGATCCCGGGGGTCCCGATCCCGGTTCCCACCCCCCCCCCCGTCTCGGGGGTCCCGCCCCACCCCCCCATCTCCAGGATCCCGGGGGTCCCCCCCCCCCCCGCCGGTACCGGGCGTTCGCCGTGGGGCTGCGGGTTGACAATGGGAGCGGCGGCGGCTGCTGCTGACCCAGGAAGGCCAACCCCCAACGCGGGGGGGGGGGACACCCCCCCCTTCCCTCCTTCCATCCATCCCTCCCTCCATCCCTCCCCCCCCCCATCCCTCCCTCCATCCCTCCTGCCCCCTGCCGGCAGCCGGGCGGGCGTGTATCGCCCCCCCCCGCCCCCCCCCAAAATAATCCCACCTCCCAGGGACCCCCCCATCATCCCCCCAAGGGGTAGTTGTAGACGCTTCAAACCCCCCCCCACCCAAAGAAAAAAAACCCCACCCCCCAGGACCCCCCAATTCCCCCCCAAGGGATATTTGAGGCTGAAGTCTGGAGCCCTGCAAGCTCCAAACAACCCCCCCCCCCCAAAAAAATAACCCCTCCCCGCCTCCAATATCCCCCCCCACAAAGGGTATTTGTGGCTCCACTCTGGAGTCCTAAGACGCCAAAATTGCCCCCCCCCCCCCCAAAAAAAAAAAACACCCACCACCACCAGGGACCCCCTCAAAAGGGTATTTGGGACTCCACTCTGGAGTCCTACAACTCCAAAATTGATGACCCCCCCCCAAAAAAAGTCACCTTCAGGGACACCCCCCCCCCCAATTTCTGCCCCCTGCCCAGGCTGAGAACTGACGGCTCATCACAGCCATGAGAAGCTCCACCACCCCCTGGGCCGGGGACAAAGTGCTCCCTGGTCTTTGGGAGCCCCTCCTGTCCCTGTCCCCCCCCCAACCCCAAACCCGCCCCCCCCCCCGCTTACCCCCCCCCTCAAATTACTCATTAACGACCCGCGGTAATTAAAAATCTCTCCGGGAAGACGCCCGGGCACCAGTTTTAGGAATAAACCGTTTATTTCCCAATAAACGCTGCAAAAAAAAAAAATATATATATTCAATTAGAGAGAAATTCATAACGAATGATAGGGATGATGCGGGGGAGGGTGTTAATTGATAATTAGGGGTAATTAATTAACATATAATTAAAATCGCATCCGGATTGGGTAGGGAAAATACAGAGAATTCGATAAATCGGCTAAAAAGGGTGAATATAGAGAAAATAATCCCCAAATTGTCGACAATTTGCCCTTCCCGGCGTAGAGGAGCGTCATCTCGGCGGGGGTCACGATGGGAAATGACCACATACCCCCACCCCCCCCCGGGCAGTTAAGGCACAAATTAGGGGTTCAAAAGGGCCCCCCTAGACCCCACTCCTGGCTCTGGGGTGTCACCTCCGGTATCTGCTGGTGGCCACCCGTCCATCGGCCACGTAGGCGGTCCATGGATCCGCCTCGGCAGAGCCCCAAAGGTGCGATGGGGGAGGTTCCTTCCGGAGCACCGTCTCGGATACTCAACCTACGGCCACGTTTCCAAGGGAGGTGAAGATTCCCAAGTGCCACCAGGCTTGGGGGTGACGTTCGGTGGCATCGTCTCAGGTGACTTCATGAATTTCAGCGAGTTGACCTCTGGTGTCACCTTCCCTTGAGCTTTCAGATGGACCCACAGCACATGGAATTCTGGTGTCACCTTCTCCTGAGGCTTCAGATGGACCCGCAGCATGTAGACTTCTGGTGTCATCTTCAGCTTGGCCCCACAGCAGGTAGACTTGTGGTGTCACTTTCTCTTGAGAAGACGGACCCGCAGCTGGGTTTGAAGGCAACTCAAAGCCAAGGCAACATTCCTTTGGGTATTTACTAATAACGTGGTCACCACAAATTGGATGTTCTCACGAAGGGACAATGGTTGGGGTCAACCACAGTCCCATCCCCACCTTAAGTAACGACGACTGCAAGAGAAAAAGAAGATTTCACCGCCAGGTAGTCCTTGCGTCCAGCTTCTTGACCAAGACTTTGGCACCAACACCACCAAAACCCTCCCCAAAAAGGCCCCTCAGGTCCCTCAGTTGAGATAAGACCTGGTTCCTCACCAAGGAGAAACGAGAAGGTGGCTCCAGCCTGGATGTATTTCTGAATACTCCTCACTTTTCTCATTTTAAGGACAATTTGGGGTCCAAAAGTAGATGTTACGACGATTTTTCTTTTCCAAATCGCGTTACTTCGGGGCTGAAGTCGAGGTTGAGTCGAGAAGGACGGTGGGAGGGCTGGTCGTGATGAGTTGGGGAGGAGCCGGCCTCGGAGATGAGGGTCATCAGGTAGAACGTGGGGCGCGCCTTCCTCAGATGAGCAACTTGGACCAACCGATGGATTCGGGACGTCTCAAACTCCTTTATTCTTGAGCTGGGGAAGCACCACCTGGACTCGTCGCTTGACCGTCACGTCCCACCTCTGCTCCCGCTTTCTGCTGGCTCTTCCCCTGCTTGGACGCATCCCGCAAAACGCCGCCGACCCCTTTCCTCCTGTGAATCTCCTGGTGCCTCGTTCGGTGGGAAGCCTGGCGGAAGGTTTTTTGGCAGATGGGGCAGGTGTAGGGTTTTTCGCCCGTGTGGATGCGGCGGTGGGTGACGAGGAGAAAATTGGAGTGGAAATTTTTCCCGCAGTCGGAGCAACGGTACGGTCTCCCCTCGGTGTGGAACCGTTGGTGCTTCAGGAGAGCCGCGATGGCGCCGAAACATTCCTCGCAACTGGGACACTTGTAGGGTTTCTCCTCCGTGTGGCTCCTCCGGTGTCTCCGAAGGGTCGAACTATCGTTGTAGCACTTCTCGCAGATGGGACACTTGAAGGGTCTCTCCCCCGTATGGATGCGTTGGTGTTTCAGTAGGGTCCCGCTGTGGCTGAAGGCCTTCTCGCACTTGGAGCACCTATAGGGTCGTTCTCCCACGTGGGTGGCCCGGTGAAGGACCTGAGCCGACTTCGCATGGAAGCTCTTGCTACAGTAGGGACATTTATAACGTCCCTCCCCTTGCTGGCCTCCTTGAGATGTCCTCTGCTTCTTCTCCGCGTGCATCTTCTTGTGTTTGATGAGTCCCGAGCTGTCCGTGTAGCTCTGCCCGCAATCCGTACATTTGTAGGGTCTCTCCCCGGTGTGGCTTCGCTGGTGTCTCGTGAGGTGGGAACTCAACCGAAAGCTTTTGTTGCAGTCGAGGCAGTTGTAGGGTTTCTCCCCGGTGTGGATTCTCCGATGGGTGACGAGATCCGAGCTCATGATGAAGCTCTTCCCGCACTCGGGGCACTTGTAGGGTTTCTCCCCCGTGTGGACCCGTTGGTGGACGATGAGGGTCGATCTCCGGTTGAAGCGCTTCCCGCACACCGAGCACTTGAAGGGCTTCTCTCCCGTGTGGATGCGCTGATGAATGGCCAGGTACCGCCTCAGGCTGAAGTTCTTCCCGCAGGCGAGGCACTGGAAAGGGTTGTCCGCGCTGTGGGTGGCTTGGTGGGCCAGCAGGTACGCGCTCAACTGAAAGGTCTTCCCGCAAACCAGGCAGACGTAGGGTTTCCCCCCGCTGTGGATCTTCCGGTGGGTGCTGAGGGTGGAGGTGAGACGGAAACACTTCCCGCAGTCGGCGCACTTGTAGGGTTTCTCCCCCGTATGGATGCGTTGATGCTTGTTGAGAGCGGAACCGACCCGGAAACCCTTCCCGCACTCGTGACACGTGAAGGGCTTTTCCCCGGTGTGGATGCGCTGGTGGGGGATGAGGAAGGACCTGCGAGTGAAGATCTTCCCGCAGTCGGGACAGCTGTAGAGACCCTTGTGCATGGCCTCTTCCGCCTTCCCAGCCGTGTTCTTCCCACTCTTGCCGCGGCCGGAGGTCCTCTTGGTCGCGCGGCTCCCACGGCGCAACCGGCCGCCCTTTCTTGGCGATGGGCGTCCATGGGAGTCGTCGCTGGGTTCTTCGGAGGCTTCTTGCGGTTGATTCTCCCGCTCGCGCTGCGCCGGTGGGTTTGGCTCTTGGGGGATCTCCACCTCACACAGCTCCAAACACAGCTCAGATCCTTCCAGTTCCTCCAGGCCGTTTTCCTTCCCGTCCGCCATCTTGGCAGCTGAAGGAACGAAGATCTCAAGCCCAAGTCAGGGCTTTGCCAAAGCTCCCGGGAAAGTTTAAAGCTCCGACTCCCAAATCTAGCAGCTCCGGTGGTGCCACAGGGGGGTGGGGGTGGTGACCCCGGGCTCTAACCCCACAGCGACACAGGGAAAGGCCATGGGAAGGAGATCTATTGGGGGTCACCAGATAGAGAAGGTCCATGCGGACCTCTGGGCCGAGGAAGGACCATCGAGCTTCAGCTCCGTGCCACCCCTTCCCACCACATCCACCTCTTGCTCCACCAGGAAGACCTGGAGAAGAAAGACCAGGCATCGATGGGGCCCCGCTCGCACGTGGGGTTCGCTCGCGCCCCACGGGTGGGATGGGACTGGCCAGCCCCCTCACCGCGTGCCCCACACCATCATCAACCACCAGCATCCATCTGGACCTGGTGGTAGAACCCATGTGTTGGGGAGGACCCAACCGCCACCACCGCTGCCCCACACCTGCCCCCCCCACCCCAGCCACCCCCGGGACCCTCGGAGCTCAGCCCCACAGCGGGAGTGGGGCAGAGGGGGGGGTGGTCCCCGGTCCCCCCTTCTCGGTCACCTGTGGGATGTGGCGAGCCCAGGCGGGGGGCTCGGTGGTCCCCGTGGAGGTGGCTCCTCGTGTGACCCGGATACAGTGAGGAGTTGGAGCCGCCTCCTTCCTCCTCTTCCTCCTCCTCTTCCTCCTCCGTCCCGCCTCTCCCTGCTCCTGCTCCTCCTCCACCCCTCCTCCTGCTCCTCCTCCTTCTCCATCCCTCCTCCTCCTTCTCCTCCTCCTCCTCCTCTTTCTCCACCCCTCCTCCTGCTCCTCCTTCTTCTCCATCCCTCCTCCTCCTGCTCCTCCTCCTCCTCCTCCATCCCTCCTCCTCTCCATGCCTCCTCCTCTATCCCTCCTCCTCCTGCTCCGTCCTCCAACCCTCCTACTCTTTCTGCCCCTGCTCCTTCTCCATCCCTCCTTCTTCTCCTTCTCCTTCTCCTTCTCCTTCTCCTTCTCCTTCTCCTCCTTCTTTCATCCTTTCTCCTTCTCCTTGTCCTCCTCCTCCTTCTTTTATCCTTTCTCCTTCTCCTTCTCCTTCTCCTTCTCCTTCTCCTTCTCCTTCTCCTTCTCCTTCTCCTTCTCCTCCTTCTTTCATCCTTTCTCCTTCTCCTTGTCCTCCTCCTCCTTCTTTTATCCTTTCTCCTTCTCCTTCTCCTTCTCCTTCTCCTTCTCCTTCTCCTTCTCCTTCTCCTTCTTTCATCCTTTCTTCTCCTTCTCCTTCTCCTTCTCCTTCTCCTTCTCCTTCTCCTTCTCCTTCTCCTTCTCCTCCATCCCTTCTTCTCCCTTCCTCCTCCTCCATGTAGCTCTTCCCACACAAGGCGAACTCGTGGGGAGCCTCCTCCATCTGGGTCTCCTGGTGTTTGATGACCTTTGAGCTCATGGAGGAGCCCTTCCCATGGGCTTGTCCCGCCTTGGGCTGGAGAAGGAGCGGATGGACAGGATGGAGACCCAGGAGACGGTCGATTGGAGACATGAGCTCCGAGCCTGACCTACTTTCCTCCTCCGTCCCTGGAGGAGAAGACACCCCTTGGGACACCCCCTCCTCCACCGGCTCGAGGAGGAGCTCTCGGTGGTCACCACGAAGGGTCCTCACCTCTCCGATTCCCCATCGATCTCCTTGGCTTGGCCAAGGAGAGCCCACCCCAAAACCTGGAGGAGATGTTGGCTCCGCCCGGGGTGCAGCAGCCCCCCAGCCTTCTTGGCTTTCATCCTTCTCAACTCAAGGATGGTGTCCTCATCGTCCCACCCCCCCGGTGGGTAAAACCCCACTGCGACCCACACCACCGTGGGGACGAAGCGGGGCTTGACCCCTTGAAATTGTCCCCGTAGGCGTCACCTTCTTGGCCCGGTGTTGGGACCACCCGAGGTTGCCCCAGGCCACCGGGCTCTTCCTCCCCGAGGAAGACGCGTGACGCAGGCGGCCGGATCCTCCCCGTGACCTACTTTGGGTGGTTACCGGGATGGAGGGTGCCCCCCCCCCCCTCCGCCCTGGATCTGCTCGTGGCTTCAAAGGGAGCCCAGCAGGATGGGTGCTGAGCACCAGGCATGGGGTGGAACTGGATGGGTGCTGAGCACCATGGACCATGCACAAGGGGCTTCCAGAAGGGTGCTGAGCACCAAGCGCAGGGTGGAGCTGGATGGGTGCTGAGCACCATCCACAGGGTGGTTCTAGAAGGGTGCTGAGCACCACGGACCATGCACAGGGTGCTTCCAGAAGGGTGCTGAGCATCAAGCGCAGGGTGCAGCTCGATGGGTGCTGAGCACTGTGGACCATCCACAGGGTGTTTCCAGAAGGGTGCTGAGCACCACGGACCATGCACAAGGGGCTTCTAGAAGGGTGCTGAGCACCAAGCGCAGGATGGAGCTGGATGGGTGCTGAGCACCAGGCACAGGGTGCAGTTGGAAGGGTGCTGAGCACCATGGACCATGCACAGGGTGCTTCCAGAATGGTGCTGAGCACCACGGACCATGCACAAGGGGCTTCCAGAAGGGTGCTGAGCACCAGGGACCATGCA
This sequence comes from Sterna hirundo, assembly GCA_009819605.1. Taxonomy (NCBI): domain Eukaryota; kingdom Metazoa; phylum Chordata; class Aves; order Charadriiformes; family Laridae; genus Sterna; species Sterna hirundo. Next base: position 95,341 of record WNMW01000078.1, read on the forward strand.
CAGGGTGGTTCTAGAAGGGTGCTGAGCACCATGGACCATGCACAAGGGGCTTCTAGAAGGGTGCTGAGCACCAAGCACAGGGTGGAGCTTGGTGGGTGCTGAGCACCAGGCACAGGGTGCAGCTGGATGGGTGCTGAGCACCACGGACCATGCAGAGGGTGCAGCCGGATGGGTGCTGAGCACCCTCTGTCTGTGTCTGTGTCCTTGTGTCCATCCCCCCCCCCCCGCCGTGTGGGCGCTGCGGGTGCTGGCACTGGGATCACAGGCCCCGCGGGAGCTGCCTGCACCCTGCCTGCACCCTGCCTGCTCCCTACCAACCCCCTGCCTGCACCCTGCCTGCACCTACCAACCCCCTGCCTGCACCCTGCCTGCTCCCTGCCTGCTCCCTGCCTGTGCCTTGAACCCCTGCCAGCCCCCTGCCTGCTCCCCACCAACCCCCTGCCTGCACCTACCAACCCCCTGCCTGCACCCTGCCTGCTCCCTGCCTGCTCCCCACCAACCCCCTGCCTGCACCCTGCCTGCTCCCTACCAACCCCCTGTCTGCACCCTGCCTGCACCTACCAACCCCCTGCCTGCACCTACCAACCCCCTGCCTGCACCCTGCCTGCTCCCTGCCTGCTCCCCACCAACCCCCTGCCTGCACCCTGCCTGCTCCCTGCCTGCACCCTGCCTGTGCCTTGAACCCCTGCCAACCCCCTGCCTGCTCCCTACCAACCCCCTGCCTGCACCCTGCCTGCTCCCTACCAACCCCCTGCCTGCTCCCCACCAACCCCCTGCCTGCACCCTGCCTGCTCCCTGCCTGCACCCTGCCTGTGCCTTGAACCCCTGCCAACCCCCTGCCTGCTCCCTACCAACCCCCTGCCTGCACCCTGCCTGCTCCCTACCAACCCCCTGCCTTCACCCTGCCTGCTCCCTACCAACCCCCTGCCTGCTCCCTGCCTGCACCCTGCCTGCTCCCTACCAACCCCCTGCCTGCACCCTGCCTGCTCCCTACCAACCCCCTGCCTGCTCCCTACCAACCCCCTGCCTGCTCCCTGCCTGCACCCTGCCTGCTCCCTACCAACCCCCTGCCTGCACCCTGCCTGCACCCTGCCTGCTCCCCACCAACCCCCTGCCTGCACCCTGCCTGCTCCCTGCCTGCACCCTGCCTGTGCCTTGAACCCCTGCCTGCACCCTGCCTGCTCCCTACCAACCCGCCTGCTCCCTGCCTGCACCCACCAACCCCCTGCCTGCGCCTACCAACCCCCTGCCTGCTCCCTGCCTGCACCCTGCCTGCTCCCTACCAACCCCCTGCCTGCACCCTCCAACTCCCTGCCCGTGCTCTGCCTGCACCTACCAACCCCCTGCCTGCACCCTGCCATCCCCCTGCCTGCACCCTGCCTGCGCCCTGACACCCTGCCTGCGCCCTGCCTGCACCCTGCCTGCTCCCTGCCTGCTCCCTGCCTGCACTCTTACCCCCTGCCTGCACTCTGACATCCCCCTGCCTGCACCCTGCCTGCACCCTGACCCCCTTTTTTCCCCCTCCCCCCCATTTGCCCCCCCATTTCCCCTTTTTCCCCCTCCCCTTCCCCCCCTTTTCCCCCTCCCCCCTTTTTCCCCCCTCTTTTTTTCCCCTCCCCCCGATTTCCCCTTCCCTTTTCCCCCCCTCCCCCCATTTCCCCCCCCTTTTCCTCCCCCTTTTTTCCCTCCTCCCCCCCCATTTCCCCTTCCCCCCTTTTTCCCCCCCATTCCCTTCCCCCCCCTTTTTTTTTCCCTCCCCCCCCCAACGTTTTCCCCCTCCTTTCCTCCCCATTTCCCCGCCCCCCCCGCTTTTTCCCCACCCCCCCCGGGCCCCGCCCCCCACATTTCCCCTCCCCCCTCCTTTTTTTTCCCCGCCCTCCCCCCCCCAACCCCCCCCGCGCAGCCCCGGCCCCGCGCCCATCCCCGTGGCGCCGCATCCCCCCCCCCTGCTCCGAGGGCTTCCCCGCCCCCCCCCCCCCCCCCCCCCCCACCGCGTCCGTCTGTCCGTCCATTCCCCCCCTTAAACCCCCCCCCTTCCCAGTTTTTCACACACCTCCCCCCCCCCCTCGTTTTTTCACCCCCCCCGTTTTTTTTTCCCAGCAGCGGGAGTTTCCCATCCTCCACCCGCAGCGGCTCCATCTTCATCCTCCTCCCCCCGCGGTCCTCCCCCCCCCCCCACATCCCCACATCTCCGAGACCCCCCCCCGGACTCGTGTCCCCCCCCCCCCCATCTCCGTTCCTCTCCCCCCATCTCCGCGAAAACCTCCCGGATTCTCTACCCCCCCCCCACCCCATCATCATCATCCTCATCCTTCCCCCCCCCCCCCAGCTCCGTGACACCCCCCCCAGGCTTCGGGACACCCCCCCCCACACCTCCGAGACCCCCCCCCCCCGGACTCGTGTCCCACCCCCCCATCTCCGTTCCCCCCCCCCCCAGCTCCGCGAAACCCCCCCAGACTCTTCCCCCCCCCCCCCGCCCCGCCCCAAGCCATCATCCCTCATCCCCCCCCCCCCCGAGCTCCGTGGACCACCCCCCCCCGGGCTCCCTGAGTCCCCCACCTCGGGTTTCGGGGACCCCCCCCCATCCCATCTCCGGGACCGCCCCCCCCCCCTCCCCGGACTCGTGTCCCCCCCCCATCTCCGCGAAACCCCCCCGGATTCGGTCCCCCCAGCTCCGTGGACCTCCCCCCCCCCCGGACTCCTTAACCCTCCCCCCCCCCCCCGGGCTTCGTGACACCCCCCCCCCCCCCAAGGGCTCCGTGACCCCCCCCCAGCTCCGTAGGACCCGCCCCCCCCCCCCCCCCCATTTTCTCTGACCCCCTCCTCCATCTCCGGGATCCCCCCCCCGAGCTCCGAGACCCCCCCCATCTCCTTCCCCCCCCCCCCCAAATCTTCGTGCCCCCCCCCAAGATCTCTGTTCCCCTCCCAGGTCCCCCCCCCCATTTCGCCTCTACCCCCCATTTTGCCACCCCCCCCCAAGCTCCTCCTCTTCGCCCCCCCCCCGCGGACAAGCCCAGGCCAAGGTAAGACAACACCCACCCCCCCCAAAAATGGGGGCCCCCCCCTTTTCTGGGGGGAGGGGGTCACGCCTGGGGGGGGGAGGGGTGAGATGGGGGGCGGTAGGGTGGGGCACTGAGGCCCCCCCCCCATTTTGGGAGGGGGGGTCGGGTTTGACATGCTGGGCGCTCCCCCACCCATTTTGAGACCCCTGTTTGCCCCCCCCCCAAGTCCCTGAGAGCCCCCCTTCCCCCATTCCTGGGACCCCCAAATTTCCCCCCCCCTTCCCCAGCCTGGGACCCCTATTCCTTTCCTTCCCCCCCCCCCCATCCTGGACCACCACCCCCCCCCTGCCAAATCCTGGAACCTCCCAATCCTGGGTCTCGCCTCCCAACCCTGGACACCCCCCCCCCCCCCAATTCTGAGACACACACACACACCCCACCCCCCCCACCTGGGGGGTCCCTGGGTGCCCCCCACCCGCCCCGCTGCGACCTTCCCTCAGCAGTGCCACCGCGGGGGGGGGCCCAGGTGGGGCCGGGGGGGTCAAAAAGGGGCTGGGAGGGGGGGAGCAATATGGGTCCGGGAGGGCCAATATGGGTCCGAGGGGGCAAAATGGGTCCGGGGGGGCACATATGGGGCCAGGTGGGGGGGTTAATATGGGTCTGGGGGGCCTATATGGGTCTGGGGGGGGGTGTCAAGATAGGTCTGGGGGGGCAATATTGGTCTTGGGGGGTTAATATGGGTCTCGGGGGGGCCAATATGGGGCGGGGGGGGGGGGGGGGGGGCCACGCCTGCGTCTGAGGAGCTGAGCAGTAACCAAGCAACCGCCTTAACGCCTCTAATTAACCCTGATTAGTGCCCGGCTTAATTAACCCCGGGGCCTGGCTGGGCTGGGGGGGGGGGGGGGAAGTGGGGGTGCCCCCCCCCAGGCCAGGATCGGGCCCCTCCCCACCCCCCTTCCCCCCCCCCCAAGCCCTGCCCCGGTGCCGGCCGGGAAATTTCTTTAACCCCCTTAAATAATTGTTTATTAATTCTTATTATTTTATTTTAAATTTATTTTTTTTTTTTAAAGAAAAAAAGGGAAACAAATCAGTGGGTTTTCGAATAGTAAAAAAAAAAAAAATTCAAAATATATTTAAAATTGATATAAAAAGAAATGGAAAAGTGGAAATAGAAAGGATTTCTCTGGGCCGCGGCCGGAATCTTTCAACCCCGTTAAATAATGATTTATTAATTATTGTCATTATAGATTTTTTTTTTAAATAAAAAAAAGGCAAACAGATCAATGGGTTTAAAATATTTAAAAATAATCAAAAATTCAAAAGACGTTTAAAATGAGCATGAAAAGAAAAATATAAACGTCAAGGAGTTTTTCTGGGCCGCGGCCGAGGTTTTTCAACCCTGTGAAATGATGATTTATTAATTGTTATTATTTTCTTTCTTTTTTTAAATAAACACGGAAAATAAATCAGTGGCTTTCAAATATTTAAAAAAAAAGTTGAAAATACATTTTAAAATAGTATAAAAAGAAATATAAAAATATAGAGAGGAAGGATTTCGCTGGGCCGCGGCCGGAATTCTTCAACCCTGTGAAATAATTATTTACTAATTATTATAATATTTTTTTTTTTTAAATAAAAAAAAGGCAAACAAATCAATGGGTTTAAAATATTTAAAAATAATCAAAATTTCAACAGGTGTTTAAAGGGAATATTAAAAGAAACATAAAAATATAAACATAAAGGATTTTTTCTGGGCCGCAGCCGAGGTTTTTCCACCCCGTGAAATAATTATTTATTAATTATTATTATTTCCTTTTTTTTAAAAAATAAAAATGAAAAATAAATCAGTGGGTTTCAAATATTTGTAAAAAAAATTGAAACTACATTTAAAATTAATGTAAAAAGGAATATAAAAATATCAATAGGAAGGATTTCGCTGGGCCGCGGCCGGAATTCTTCAACCCCGTGAAATCATGATTTATTAATTATTATAAAGTTATATTGTTTTAAACCAAAAAGGAAGATAAACCAATGGGTTTCAAATATTTCCCCCCCCCCAAAAAAATTTAAAAATTCCAAATATATTGAAAATTCATGTAAAAATATAAACGTCAAGGAGTTTTTCTGGGCCGCGGCCGAGGTTTTTCGACCCCGTGAAATAATGATTTATTAATTGTTATTATTTTCTTTCTTTTTTTTTTTAAATAAACGCGGAAAACAAATCAGTGGCTTTCAAATATTAAAAAAAAAATTGAAAAGACATTTTAAAAGACTACGAAAAGAAATATAAAAATATAAATAGGAAGGATTTCGCTGGGCAGCGGCCGGAATTCTTCGACCCCGTGAAATAATTATTTATTAATTATTATTCTATATAATTTTTTTTAAATAAAAAAAGGAAAACAAATGAATGGGTTTCCGATAGTTCAAAAAAAAAAAATAAAAATCCAAATTCAAAATTCAAAAGACGTCGAAAATGGATGTAAAAAAGATCAATGTCAAGGATTTTTTTTGTTTGTTTCTGGGCCGCGGCTGAATTACGGCCCTGGGGGGATGGGGGGGGCCCCCCCCCTGTGCCGGGGGTTTGCACACGCGTGTGCAAAGGGTGGCGGGGGGGGGGTCGGTTACTCCATGAGTGTGCAAAGGGGGGGTCGGTGGCACGACGGGCGCGTGTGAGCGGCTGGTGCTGGTGCCCCGGGTGTGCAAATGGGTGTAGTTTTCCCTGTGGGTGTGCAAAGGGGGTGTCGGTTGTACAATGTTATGCCCTGAGTGTGCAAACGGGTGTTGTTTTCACTGTGAGTGTGCAAAGAGGGTGTCGGTTGCACAACGTGCGTGTGAGCGGCTCTAGCTCGTGCCCTGGGTGTGCAAATGGGTGTAGTTTTCACTGTGGGTGTGCAAATGGGGTGTAACTTGCACCATGAGTGTGCAAATGGGGTGTCGGTTGGACTGTGAGTGTGCAAAAGGGGTGTAGTTTGCACAACGCATCTGTGAGCGGCTGTATCTCATGCCCTGGGTGTGCATATGGGTGTAGTTTTCCCTGTGGGTGTGCAAATGGGGTGTTGGTTGTACAGTGTCATGCCCTGAGTGTGCAAAAGGGTGTAGTTTTCACTGTGATTGTGCAAACAGGGTGTTGGTTGCACCATGAATATGCAAATGGGGTGTCGGTTCTGCAATGTGTGTGTGAGCGGCTGTTGCTCATGCCCTGAGTGTGCGAATGGGGTGTAGGTTGCACTGAAAGTGTGCAAAGGGGGTGTAGGTTGCACCATGGGTGTGCAAATGGGGTGTAGGTTCCACAATGCGTCTGTGAGCGGCTGTAGCTCGTGCCCGCGTTGTGCAAAAGGGTGTTGTTTTCACTGTGAATGTGCAAAGGGGGTGTAGGTTGCACAACGCATCTGTAAGAGGCTGTAGTTCATGGTGTGAGTGTGCAAAGGGGTTGTAGGTTGCACAATGTGTCTGTGAGCAGCTGTAGCTCATGCCCTGGGTGTGCAAATGGGTGTAGTTTTCACTGTGAGTGTGCAAAGGGGGTGTAGGTTGCACCATGAGTGTGTAAGCGGGGTGTAGGTTGGACTGTGAGTGTGCAAAGGGGGTGTCGGTGGCACAACAGCTACGTGAGCGGCTGTAGGTCACTCACTGAGTGTGCAAAAGGGCGTAGTTTTCACTGTGAGTGTGCAAAGGGGGTGTAGGTTGCACAATGCATCTGTAAGAGGCTGTAGCTCATGGTGTGAGTGTGCAAAGGGGGTGTCGCTTGCACGACGTGTGCATGAGCGGCTGTTGCTCGTGCCCTGAGTGTGCGAATGGGGTGTAGTTTGCACAACGCATCTGTGAGCGGCTGTAGCTCATGCCCTGGGTATGCAAATGGGTGTAGTTTTCACTGCGGGTGTGCAAAGGGGGGGGTAGGTTCCATTGTGCGTGTGCGAGGGGGGGGGTGTAGTTCACGCCGAGTGTGCAAGGGTGGGGGCGTAGCTTGCACGGCCGCCT